>PISX010017075.1:0-44413 GCA_004024625.1 Mellivora capensis
ATACAAATTTTAGGATTATTTGCTCCAGCTCTTTGAAAAATACCAGTGGAATTTTGATGGGAATGGCATTAAAAGTATAGATTGCTCTAGGTAGTATAGACATTTTAACAATGTTTATTCTTCCGATCCAAGAACATGGAATGGTCTTCCATCTTTTTATGTCTTCTTCAATTTCTTTCATGAGTGTTCTGTAGTTCCTGGAGTACAGATCCTTTGCCTCTTTGGTTAGGTTTATTCCCAGGTATCTTATGGTTCTTGGTGCTATAGTAAATGGAATCGATTCTCTAATTTCCCTTTCCGTATTTTCATTGTTTGTGTATAAGAACACCACTGATTTCTGTACATTGACTTTGTATCCTGCCACATTACTGAATTGATGTATGAGTTCTAGTAGTTTGGGGGTGGAGTCTTTTGGGTTTTCCATATAAAGTATCATGTCATCTGCGAAGAGAGAGAGTTTGACTTCTTCATTGCCAATTTGGATACCTTTTATTTCTCTTTGTTGTCTGATTGCTGTTGCTAGGACTTCTAATACTATGTTGAATCCTAGAGGAGAACATAGGCAGTAACCTCTTTGATATCAGCCACAGCAACTTCTTTCAAGATATGCCTCCAAAGGCAAAGGAAACAAAAGCAAAAATGAACTTTTGGGACTTCATCAAGATCAAAAGCTACTATGGACTCTGAAAAACAACCTGAGGGTTTTGAAGGGGTGGGGGGTGGGAGGTTGGGGGAGCCAGGTGGTGGGTATTATGGAGGGCACGCATTGCATGGAGCACTGGGTGTGTTGTAAAACTATGAATTCTGTTATGCTGAAAAGAAATGAAATTAATAAAAAAAAAGAGTAAGAAGGAAAAAAAAAAGATCAAAAGCTTCTGCACAGCAAAGGAAAGAGTCAACAAAACAAAGAGGCAACCCACGGAATGGGAGAAGATATTTGCAAATGACACTTCAGACAAAAGGTTGATATCCAGGATCTATAAAGAACTTCTCAAACTCAACATACACAAAACAGATAATCATATCAAAAAATGGGCAGAAGATATGAACAGACACTTCTCCAGTGAAGACATACATATGGCTATCAGACACATGAAAAAATGTTCATCATCACTAGACATCAGGGAGATTCAAATTAAAACCACATTGAGATACTACCTCACACCAGTAGAATGGCCAAAATTAGCAAGACAGGAAACAATGTGTGTTGCAGAGGATGTGGAGAAAGGGGAACCCTCTTACACTGTTGGTGGGAATGCAAGTTGGTGAAGCCACTCTGGAGAACAGTGTGGAAATTCCTCAAGAAGTTAAAAATAGAGCTTCCCTATGACCCTGCATTTGCCCTACTGGGTATTTACCCCAAAGATACAGATGTGGTGAAAAGAAGGGCTATCTGTACCCCAATGTTTATAGCAGCAAAGGCCATGGTCGCCAAACTGTGGAATGAACCAAGATGCCCTTCAATGGACGAATGGATAAGGAAGATGTGGTCCATATACACTATGGAGTATAATAATGCCTCCATCAGAAAGGATGAATACCCAACTTTTGTAGCAACATGGATGGGACTGGAAGAGATTATGCTGAGTGAAATAAGTCAAGCAGAGAGAGTCAGTTATCATATGGTTTCATTTACTTGTGGAGAATAACAAATAACACGGAGGACATGGGGAGATGGAGAGAAGAAGGGAGTTGAGGGAAATTGGAAGGGGAGATGAACCATGAGAGACTATGGACTCTGAAAAACAACCTGAGGGTTTTGAAGGGGTGGGGGGTGGGAGGTTGGGGGTGCCAGGTGGTGGGTATTATGGAGGGCACTCATTGCATGGTGCACTGGGTGTGTTGTAAAACTATGAATTCTGTTACGCTGAAAAGAAATGAAATTTTTTAAAAAATGTAAAAAAAAATTTTAAAAAAGAGCACAGAACTAATGGCTGCAATTTTGGATAGAACAGTCTAGAATTAAACACCAGTTTGTAGAACAATTAGAGAACAGAGGGATATGTTACACATACATCAAGGATCTAATCAGAAAAAATCTGGAATGTGGGAAACCTTTTAGGACAATGATCTGGTTTCTTTCACAAATTAAAAAAAAAGGGAGGGAGGTGTATTATCAATTTAAAGTTACTTATGAAATATACCCATCAAATGGATTTGTGGATCTTGCTTGATTCCTGATTTGAACAAAATGACTGTAAAAAAATTATATTTGAAAGATTGAAGGCTATTTTATGATGTTAAAGAATTATTAATTTTGTTAAGTGGGAAGCTGGTATTGTGATTATAGTCAAAATCAAACTCTTCTTAGAGACACGTACTGACATATTTATAGGTGAAATTGAGCAACATCTGTGACTGGGGAGGGAGAAGTGGGTGTGAGTATAGAGGAAACAAGATGGCCATGAGTTGGTAATTCTTGAAAGTAGGTGATGAGTGAGTACATGGGTGTTTATTATACTGTTCTCTTTACTTATGTAAATATTTTAAAAATTAAGATTCATTAAATATCTTAATAAATATATTTTTAAAATATGCTTGATTTTAATAAATACCATGCGAATATGTTTTGTTGTCCTGGCCCATGGCATGCGTGTGCCTCTGATACCTGATGATGGCTTTCCAGAGGAGATCTCTGTCTTTTCTTCTCCCTCATTCCCCTACAGAAGCCACTTGTAGGTGATATTTTCAAAGGGAGGTGAAAAGAATTGATGGTTATATTACTTATTTTCATTTAGGAATTGTAACCTTTTCAAAATAAGGCATTCTGAAGATTCTGCATATTCTAGCATTGCGATAAGAGCAGCAATTGAAAGTTGACATAAATGTTTATGTCAGGAATGAAAAAGAGAGAAACTGAAAGAGAATGTTTATATTGCTAACCTTCTGAGACAGCATGTCCCTATTGCACAAAGGCAGCCGTTTTTCCCCCTAAAAAATTTACCCATAAGATATGATTTTAGATGGTATAAAAGAGCTTTAATATTACATTCATTTTATGTGTAGTAAAGTACAAATTAAGTAACATATCAAACTCATAATTATGTGGATGTTATCAATTGGGGTGAAGGACAAGAAAGATAAGATAATAGATAAGTTTAAACAAAAGTATTAAATAAATATAGTAGGTGGGACACAGATATGGCATAAATTCTGAGGGTGATTCACAAATGGTTGAGTTTTGGGAAATGCTAGATGCAGAGATTTTCTTCTCCTCATAACCTGGATCTTAGGGGAAGAAAAATATTGAAAAGCACATGGAGAAATAATCATAAAAAACAATTCAGGCTGAAACATCATTTTAATCAAGAGTGATTTTCATTATGAGAGTGACATATTCCTAAATCAATCTCTTTGTCTTGTGCCAAGACATATTTTCCCATATCTTGTGCCTCCCAGAGCACAAATCTGGTGGGAAATATGAAAAGAGAAAGTATGATGGTTTTGCTTTAGGGACAACATGTGCTGGATAATAAAGTTCTGGATAGGGATGAAGAGACCTCTGCTTACATGTGCTATATCATGGACTAGTTGACTTATTAGTCAACTAGTGCCTCAGTTGTTGGCCTTGTGTGATCTGGTCCCTGCTCCTCTCCAACCTACAGCTCACCCTGTAAGCTCAGTTTCATGGCCAGCTTTCTGAACCCCAGTATGCAAGGCTTGACCTATCTCAGAGTCTTTGCACTTGCTCTTTCTTCCTTCTGTCTGCCTTCCCAAAGATCTTTGCTTGACTAGTTTCTTATCACTGAGCCTCAGGTCCAACATTATAGCCTCCTCTCAGGGTCTTTCTCTTGAAAGAACCACTTCTGTATCAAAGAACCACTTCTTTATCACATTATCTCCTTTTTGTCTTCTTCATAGAAACTAATGGTCCCTGAAATCATGGTTTTTGTTTACTTGCTCCATGAAAGAAGAGACTTGTCTGCTTTGTTCCCAGTATTTCTCCATCATGTTGAATGGTGTCTGGCATGTGGAAAAAGCTTGGCAAATATTTGTTGAATGAATACACAAATTAGATAAGCTGGGGTTTGGACTAGATCATCTCTGCGGGTCTCCTTCCAGCTATGAAGTACTATGATTTTCAAAATCCATCACCAAAAGCATTCATCTTTCCAGCACAGAGGTTTTCTCCATAAATCGGCCAAGATAGGATTTCTCAGGGCTTAACTGAAATGGTGGGTAAGCAAGCTAAGTGAAACAGATGCCTCCGGGTGCCGACACATCTTTCTCTGAGTTTAGGAACAGAGCAAGGAGCAATCATCATAATCAGTGAAGAGGTGGATGAGAGAGTAACTAGGTCCTCTGCCAAATTGCCTTTGTGGATGTCAGAGCCAGCTTCTCTGAAAACAGTCCTTTATTTAAAACATTACTCCAAGTAAAGCAAGCCCCCAACCCCACCCCCTTCCCTCTTACTTGGGCCTGGGCCCTCCAACTTGTCACATATGTCTTCAATTGCTTTCTTAACATCAGTTTGGGTAACCCTGATGTGAGGGAGATGTGAGAGTCAGCCATTAGCTCTGTGAAGGCCTGATGAAAGCAACTTTAACACATAACCATTTGCTTTGGCAGGAGCTCAGGCCAAGAGCAAAAGTCCTCTTGATGTGTCAAATTATAGATAAACACAAGTTTCAAAAACATTTGTGATATAACTGCAAATAAATGCTGGTAACTGGCAGGGTGCTCCGTTTACAAATAGTTCCTGTCAACCAAACAGTAAGAGGATAAACTTGAACACAACTAACTTCCCAAACATTTGAAAGCACTTTAATAGCAGGGCTCTGAGGCTGCAAGTATAGAACAGAATAATAATTAAGGCTTAAAATGCCATCTAGCCAACAGCAAAGCTACACAGGACTGTGCCTTGGGTTCTGGGGTTTATCACGATGAGTCAGTGTCTGATTCCTTGGGCCCCTCCCATGTTTCTGAAGACCCTCTGAGATGTCCATGCCCTGGCTTTGGTTTGAGTTGTCTTGTTTTCTTCACAGTCCTAGAAGCATGACCCGTGGAAACTGGAACAGTTGATACTTAAGAAGAGATGATGCATTTCTTGCCTAGGTGGGGAGTTTTAGGCCCCAACAAAATAGTTTCATCTGGTAGGTTGTTTGTAATGGGACAAAGTCAAAACAGACACTTGCCATGTCTGTGAAGCTCTTTGGTAATAGTGGTAGTGGTAGGAAGAAGATGGGGATATACTTCCTTCTGCTAATTGGCCACTATGAGTTTTCATCCATCAGGGCATCTATCCATGATTTGAGAAAGAAGTATTAAGTTCTTCTGATATGCCAAACACGGTGCTAGACACCAGAATATATTGGAAGAAAAACTTGGGTACTGGAATCTGATGTCTGTGATACAGTAAAGTTCTGAAAAAGGAAGCCATAAGTGTAGGTTCGGGTCTGTATTAACACTAAATCTGTTATCTTAGTGCTATATCAGGAGCTTCAAACTCAGTGCTTGATCAGATAGCATGTGAATGAAGCAGTCAGGGTGGGAACCATGTCTACTCTGGAAATTTTGTGCCCCATGCACAGCAGGTGGTGAGACCCACCTCTGGCTAAGTGTTGTTGTACTTGAAGATGGTAGAGGTTTCCATATTTTTAAGACAAGAAGGGAATCTTGACCTTTAAAATGTAAAATTCCCTCATTATAAATACTCATGATTTAGCTTTTAAAAACACTGGTCAGGACAAAATTAAAATCCAGGGTATAATTTTCTCAGTTTGTTCGTCAGTAAGAGAAAAGTCCTGTATCTGTGGAGTCTGATGATCCATGTGGTGATTTATAGGCTGCAGTTGGGGCAGCCTGCCCCATGCTTGCTAGTTGTAGATTCTGGTTAAGTTGTTTACCTTTTCTGTTCCTCACTGTCATTTTTAAAATGGGGACTACAACAATACATTCACAGGAATGGTATGAAGAGGAAATGAGATAATATAAATAAAATGATTAGAACAAGGCCAGATGTGATGATGATAGTTAGGTATGTAGGTAGATAGATAAATATCTCTATTATATTATATTCTATTTGATTCCATATATAAAATTGGACTATTATTATTTTAATTTCTAGTTCCTCTCACTCCCTTCGTCACTCTTTTCTCTCCTCACTTACCTCTCTTTTTCCCATTCAGAAACAAAAATAAAAATTTATTTTTATTATGAAACCTCTGTTTCACACAGGTGTGTCATGGAAAGAGCACAGCAGACTTGGCACTGAGTTTTAGCTCTGACACTAAAAACAAAAATGCCCATGACTTGTCTCTATTTTCACCCAGATTTGTTTGTCTTCTTTCTCCTCTGAGCTCTTGGCTCCTGCTGATGTCATATCCCAAGTATGTTTACCAAGGTGTTTTCCAAACAATGATAGTTCCCTCACTAAGAAGGATTAAGATGTCAAATGTCAAGATAATATTTTTTGTACATGTTATATTTTATATATATACAAGGTGTTCCATATTTTAAAGATATTTTATTTATTTATTTGACAGAGAGAGATCACAAGTAGGCAGAGAAGCAGGCAGAGGGGGATGGGGAAGCAGGCTCCCCGCTGAGCAGAGAGCCCAATGGGGGGCTTGATCCCAGGACCCTGAGATCATGACCTGAGCCAAAGGCAGAAGCTTTAACCCACTCAGCCACCCAGGCGCTCCAAGGTGTTCCATATTTTTAAAATAAGTATTAAAAACACTGGTTAGGTCTTCAGGGTGTTTTCAGCCTCTAAAATTCCATGATTCCAGGGAAATGAAGTTTCCTAGCAGCCTGAGATGCCTCTGTGCATGTCTCCTCATGATTGATCAGGAAAGGCTGGAGCACACAGCCTAGCTAGAGCTCCTCCAATACTCCAGAGCTTGGAGATACTGTTGGCCCTTTCCTAAGGAGTCAAAGAGGCTGCAGTTTTGGAATGCTGGAACCTTGTACAATATTCAGATAATATACTTTCCCCTCAAAAAAAAATTTACCCCATTACTCTTAGACAATTTCTAGCTTCTTTAATCCACCCCACCTTGAGAAAAGTCAGTCGTGCAGATGATATGGATGGAGACAGACTTCTCTCGGTGAAGAGAAAGAATTATTATAGATTTTTTAAATCTTATTTTTGTGTATTGATTTTGGCTTGTAGTTAGAATTAGCAGATATAAAATCCTCAAAGATCCATTCTTTTCTCATTCTTCAATAGAGCCAATAATCATACACACACACACACACACACACATATATACACACATATATATACACACATATATGTATATATATATAAAGCATTTTTTCATCTATTACAATATTCATAGAAGAAAACAACACTGAAAAGAAAACCTTCCAAGATCTATCTCAGTTTTAGATCTGCTCTATGAGACCTTCCTTTCTTGCCACTGTGGCTTCGATAAAAGGATGGCAGTCTGATTTTTTGGCCACTAGTTGCTATCCTTGGCATTTGTTAGAATGAGAAGTTGAGATATTCTACTGTAGGTTTGGGAATAGATATTAGGAAAATTAAAGGAACAGGAAAGGTATGTTCTGCAATCTGTTTCACACAGGTGTGTCATGGAAAGAGCACAGCAGACTTGGCACTGAGTTTTAGCTCTGACACTAACTAGCTTTGTGAACTTGGGTAAATAAAATTAGCCTGAGCTTAGATTCTTCCTCTGTAAAATAGGAATGATAATGTCTGCCTCAGAGGCTATACAAATTTGATAACACCTGTAGCAGGGGTTGGTCCTCCTTTGTGAAGCATGTTCTTCTCCTGTGGAGTCTGTAACACCATTCCTTCTTGCATTTTATTAGTACCTTTTTAGCTCCTCCTTCTCAGTCTCCTTTTCTTTTCTCTAGGCTAGCTTGAGTTGAATTAAGCTCTTCAAAGTTTGGATCTAAAAGCAATTGTCTTCTCCCTTGACACTTTTCTCCTAATTTCACACATACTGTATTTATTTTTATTCCACTAGAAAGGATAGGAAGATGGTTTCCCATTTCCTCATGGAATAGAAAAAGAGGAAAGGAATATATAGTAACATATTGGCACCCAAATGATTTTCAGTTTTGGGTTTTTTCCAGAAGACATTGCTCTAGAAGATAGGCAAGAGGCTGTCCAAGGAGCAGTTGAGGTAAGCTGAAATGGGGACATGATCAGTTGTCTAACAATACCAACACCCTGTATTCATGACAGCAGGATCCTGAGAGCATGGAATATTTCTGACACTAGTAGTGCGTCCCAAAAATCATCTGGGGGAGCTCTGAGGCCCTGCTGCCATGTAAGGGATGTTGGGGAGCACTGAGGTACAAATGTAGCTATACAAGGGAACATGGCCACATTTGTGTCCACAGGCTGGTGAGACCATCTCGAATACCTGTTATAGATGTGGAATGTCTAACCAACCATGGGTTCCTGATACATTTTAAATAATCTCTCTCCCATTTATTTGGATAACAGAAGCCATATGTCCTATTAAGAACTAGTCATTTTTGTTCTAATGATTTAATTTTATTAAGGATTTCATGGAATTTTGTAGTTGGAAGAGACCTTAAAAGGTCAGGTGATCCACTTCTTCCAGTGGGATTAAAGAAGCTTGCAGATTCTTTCAGTATAAAATAAACAATTTAAGAGTAAAAGAAAATTGGGAATATCTGAAGGACTCAAAAGGAGTCGATGTCTTTAGACACCTGATTTGGGGTAATACATTTTTGGCACAAACTTCCTGGCACTGAAGGCAAAATGGAAACATGTTGGGTTATTTAGTTTGGGTTTTCTGATGGTGGAAAGTATACACATTTTTCTGTAAGGACAGACTTTTTCCTGGAACCAAACTTAGGCATTTATCACATGAGTCATTGTGAGGCAGAATGGACAATATCTCCCTCCATGCCTTGTTATGTAACGTGCAGTTTTTCAACTGTATGTTCTCATCTTGACCATTTATGAAAGTGAAAATTCAAGTAACTAAGAATCCCCTTTCTGATGCACTGAGAGAGTCTGAAATAAATCCAAAAACCAAATCACTTATGCTGTTCTCCTCACCACTATGAAGAAAACCTATGGAGAAAAACTTTGGAAGGGGTTCTATTTAGGTATAATCTGAAGGCAATCATCATTTTCATCATCATTATAACTACCTTTTATCAAGCACAAATACATTTTATAAATAAAAGCACATTAACTAAAGCTTGGTGAGATTAAATAACTTTTTTAAAGATTTTTTAAAAAATTTTATTTATTTGACAGACAGAGATCACAAGTAGGCAAAGAGGCAGGCAGAGAGAGAGAGGAAGGGAAGCAGGCTCCCTGCTGAGCAGAGAGCCCAATGTGGTGCTTGATCCCAGAACCCCAGGATCATCACCTGACCCGAAGGGAGAGGTTTTAACCCACTGAGTCACCCAGGCGCCCCTAAGTAACTCTTCTAAGCTCACATAGCTCATCCTGGTTTCTAACTGCATTTGATAGGTGGTGTTTCCTTGAACCATTGTGTTGAGGAGGATTCTGAGGTCAGGT
This sequence comes from Mellivora capensis, assembly GCA_004024625.1. Lineage (NCBI taxonomy): Eukaryota > Metazoa > Chordata > Mammalia > Carnivora > Mustelidae > Mellivora > Mellivora capensis. The sequence continues at coordinate 9,476 of PISX010017075.1, forward strand.
TATATAACAATAGCAAAGAGTTCCATGATCAATTCATGATATTTGCCTGTGAGAGGGCAGTGAGTCTTGCTGGCCATGCATCTACCATCAATGTGTGGTTACATTTCCTGCTAACAAAGCAACTTTCATGTGACAGTAATTAGCAGATAAATGTGTTGCATATAATTCCTCTACATTGTTGGTGGAAATATCCCAGGATATATGTTACTTAGCTACTTTCTATTACATACTGCTTGGAACTTCAGGATGCCCAGAAGCTAATATAAATTCATAAGAACCAAACCAAATGAAAATCCCAACCTCATCACCTACCCCCTGCACACAAAAAAACCATCCAAGCCCACAATGCAAATTAGAATTATCAATACGAATTAAATATGTCTGCATAATCCAGTTTACAAATTTATTAACTGCTTTTTAATCTTATCCCATAGCTAGTATATAGCTAGTATATAAATATTTACTTATTTAACCAAGTGATAGAATCCTTTAAGAGTTACAAATTTTATAGGTTCTCTGTGTGACACTTTGATTGATTTAGCAATTTCAGACTGTATGCAGAAGTTGAAGTGTAGTGACTGTCTCCTGAAGAGCTGTGGTCCCTCAAAATGAAACCTTTATTCGAAGGTTGCATGAGGCAACTGATCATCCCAAGTGGGGAGCTGCTGCTTTTACCTACCTACCCTCTCTGTATCTGGTAACAGGACCATCACTTTCTCTATCCTCAGAGCATTAAGTTCTGGTAGAACTGACTCCACCTCCTGACCTAGGCATGTACCCACCCTGGCAACTTGTTCCCCCAACCAATTAATGAGGCAAAGATGTACAAGTTACCAAGTCAGGCCGCTTAAGGCCCACCTACCACTTTGGCTGGAGCTCCAAGATAAATGCCTTCACTATCCTTGGTTGCTGGCCTAGTAGAATGAACAGCCAATAGCTGTAGGTGTACATAATCTGAGTAAATGAATGTAGCCCCAAAGAAAGTATCAGTGGCTGGAAAAAGAGGGAGTCAGAGCTTTGAGTATATATGTAGAGTTGTGTATCCATAACCACAATCAATTTTAGGACATTTTTATAACCTAGGGAAGAAAGCACATTTCTCTTAGCCATCATCCTCAAATGATCCAAGCACTGCCTCCAGTCTTGGTAACCACTAAGGTACTTTTTCTTTCCAGATTTGCCCATTCTGGACACTACTTATAAATGGGATAATACAATATGTGGTCCTTAGTTCCCTTTTCACTAATTTCATAGCTCCCTTCTTCTTGCAGCCCTTATTAAAATTAAACATTTAAAATATGTGTAATCATTTGTTTAATGTTTTTCTCTTCCATTAGACAATACATTTCCATCAGAGCACAGTCTCCATGTGCTTAATTGATTATTGTACTCACAATACCAGTGTCTACCCCAATACCTGTACACCACAGAGTAGACACTTCACAATATTTACTCAGTGAATAAATGGATAACGAATGGATGGCTGAATGAATACATTAGATACCCAACCTATCACCACCGAGACTGATCCAGAAATTTCAGTCTAGTTAGTGCAGTGAAAGAGGCTGATCTTGTTAACTTACTTCAAAACCAGTTCCCCATGTTGGGCAGAAAGAGAAATAAATATCTATTTAACGAGAGTGTGTGGTCACACATGCAGATGTGTAATGTTTGTAAATGAGAAGTGAATTGTTTGTGTATAGGGGTAGAGAAGCTAGAGACTCAGTAAGCTGGAGCTAAGTTAAAGTAAATTATTTATTGCACTAAGCCACAAAGTCGCCACTGCCAACTGGTCACAACTGCAGTTCCTTCTTTTTCTTTAAGACCTCAGTCTGTAAGATACACTCTGAGTAATAGGAAAGAAGGCATTCTATATCTCAGAATTTGCTCATGGCATCTTCAACTGTTTAAGGCCTTATTCCATGAGTATTTAGTTCTAGTTGTTTTCTTCCTGTGCCTGTAACCACACAGGCAAAGAAAGGGATGGGAGAAAAATCAGATGCCTGCTTTGTTCCTTGGACAAGAAGATCATGGAGTTGGAAACATACTCCTGCTTAGATAGCTTCGACACTGAGGCTTGGCAAAGCAGTTGCTGAAAACATTGAACAAAATAAACTACAGAATAGACAAGGAATGCAGAAAAAGTCATGAAAAACAAATTGGTGATTCATAGAGATTGCAGTCTAATGGCTACAAGATTTTTCTGGCTTTGATTTGAACTTTTCCAAGAAATCAGTTGCAGTAGACTCTCCGTTGGTGGTTGGACATGAGAGGGGGCTTTCTAGAAATAATGAATTTTTGTTTAGGGTATTTATTTTATTTTTAATAAATCAAATACTGTTTTTATTCCCTTGCTTCTGCACAAGAAATAATATCTCTAAGTAATCCCAGCTCTTGTATGCAGACAACATAAAGAATACACGCAAAGAGATCATTTCAGAGATGGGATCCTTTTTTTTTTTTTTGTAATTTATGAGCATTTCAACGACTATAAGAGTTATAAATGGCAAATATGGCAGGTATGTATCTGTGTGTGTGTGTGTGTGTGTGTGTGTGCGCGCGCGCTTCTGCCCCTTCTCTTGTGCTCAAACAAGTCCTTAATTAGAAATGTGAGACTGATTTCTTAAATGAAGATCTCTATTATGATTATCCACAAGGTTATAATTGATTTTTTAAAAAAGATTCAAGATTCAAATGAAGAAGTGACCAAGATAAGTTTGACCTGTGGGATATTTAGTAATATATTTTTTTGGAATGTGTACTCCAGAGATACTGTACAAAGTTAAAATGCCCAGTGCATCTTTGCTCAGTGAAGGGATATACACATACCTACCTCGTGTAATAAATAGGAAGAGCCTGTAGTGTTTTGCTTCCTTGGCCTTGTCCCCAACCACTTATCTCTCACTTGTCTATAGCTCTTGCTGCTGAATTCACCATTCATCCCTCAGTTCTTTCAGATAATTCAGAACTTTCTAAATTCTTCTGATGGTAAAAATTACCTGGGACGCTTGTTAAAATCACAGATTCTAGGTCTTACCCATGAAAATAGACTTTTCAGACAAATCCCTCATTTTAGGTGACTTTTATGAACAGAGGAATTTGGGAAACATGGGGCTAATAGTTTTTCAGTTTTATTTTACAATAACAAAGTGCTTTCATGAAACCCTTTCAGAAGATCATCATGAGTCTGTGACAAAAATATTATTCCTGGGGTGCCTGAGTGGCTCAGTGGGTTAAGCCTCTGCCTTCAGCTCAGGTCATGATCACAGGGTCCTGGGGTCGAGCCCCACATAGGGCTCTCTACTCAGCATTGTGCCTGCTTCCCCCTCTTTCTCTCTCTGCCTGCCTCTCTGCCTACTTGTGCTCCCTCTCTTGCTGTCAAATAAATAAATAAATACTTTTAAAAAATATTATTCCCATTTTACGTAAAAGGTAACTGAGCTGCTAAAAGGTAAAGTACCCTGTTTAAGGTCATTGGCCCCATATCCTGACTACAAGCCATGTGGCTTCTAGTCCAGGCCCTCCCCACCAAGCCACACTGCTTTTCAAGAGCTTATGGTAATAGTGATGACATTGGTATCAAGCAAGTTTTGGTTGAGCAAAGAAAAGAGAGAAGGGAATTGTTGATAGAGGCTTTGAGAGAACTCAGCCTTGAAGAATGAGAAACTCTTAATAGTTGAGGATGAGAGAAGACAGTAGATGACCAGTCATGGAAATGTGAAGTCTGTTTTATTTTTGATTAATGAGAAGCTGTTGAAAATAGCGGGAGCCTGAGAGTTCTGTAAAGTCTCCTCGACAGAACACTAGTTCTTTAAGATATACCACATAAAGGGGGTTCTTGACTCAAATAAATTTGGAAAACACAGTGACCTTTACTCCAGTGAGTAGATTCCCAAAGTACATGAGCATATTAAAGGCTCTGAGAAGTCTAGCAGAAAAAAAAAAAATAAAGCTTTAAACCTGCAATATCACAAACTTACTTGATCGTGGAACTCTTACCCCATTTACTTATAAATTATACAGAAACATCTGAGGAAGCCCACTATGGGAAATACTGGCCTAAAGCATACATTTAGAGTTGGGAATAAATGGATGGGAACAGTTGTAGTATTAAACACCCCAGAGATTGTTTGTTTTCTATTTTGCCTTTGTTCATTCTGGAGAGACAGACAGACTACCACCCATAAAATAAGCAACAGAATATTTATTGCTCTGAAGTTTGAGTTCTCTCTTATTACTAACACAAAGCAAGTGTATGGCAAGAGAACCAAGCAGGAGCTGAGCTAAGCCCTGGGATGTAAAAATCTGGTCTGTCTCTAGATTCTGACTCTTTCCAGTCATCTGCATTAGAAGCCCAGTTTGTCTTCCTTTCTGTCCTCGTCAATTTGCCTCCTCATGGACATGCTTCCTGCTCTTTGTGTTAACTGTATTGATTCAGAGGGATTCTGCATTCCAGAGGCCTTTTAGGCTCCAAGACTTCCCTAAGCAAGATACAGGTGGTCCCTGGTCAGAATAGCCACAGAAGGAAAACTAGGCAGTTTTGCCAATTCATCAGTGAACATCACTCTGGCAAGAATGGAAATGGCATGGGCTTGTGGTTATGAGTCCCATATGTCAGAGCCTGATGGCACCCAGAGATGCCTCCTTAGCTTAAGTGGGTAGTCAGGTAAAGATAGGCATGGTGTACAATAGTTCAGATGATTGGATGGGGCTCACATTAAGGATGGAGGATTAAGGAGGAATGATCTTCTTTCTTCATTCTTTGTAAACTTAGCCTTTACACAGGGAGAGAAATTATTCCAGTTGCTTGTGTTTATATGCTTTGGAGATGAACATATCCAAATATGTTCCTCAGAAATATGTACATTTCTCAAAAATGTAAACTCTAGTATTATTGTTCAAGTGAGTCCTGACCTTGACCTACTGTAAGTCTGACATAGCAAAAATGGCATTTGGAGGAAGGTAGAACAAAGAAGTTTTGTTTAGAAGGACAGTGTTTATAAAATGAATTTGTATGCATTCTCAAGGGATGGTTTATTATCATCTCAGTGTCTCAGTGGTTTGTTGATGAATATTTAATGACCAGTTCTCCAAAAATTAATAAAGTGTGTGTGTATATATATATGTGTGTGTGTGTGTGTGTGTGTGTTTATAAATTTTACTGACGTAAAGGACATATAATATAAAACTTGTAAATCATAAAATATACAGTATCCTTTATTGTAAATTTCATATAGCCAGCTGATTCTCACAGGATTATTTCATTGATTCTCACTGGACTGTCTTATCCATAGCCAACCTATAGTTGCAACTAACAAACAAGTACAATTCCAACAAGAATGGTTACTGATATATATTTTTTAAGATTTTATTTATTTATTTGACAGACAGAGATCACAAGCAGGCAGAGAGGCAGGCAGAGAGAGAGGGGGAAGCAGACTCCCTGCCGAGCAGAGAGCCCCATGCGGGGCTGGATCCCAGGACCCTGAGATCATGACCTGAGCTGAAGGCAGAGGCTTAACCCACTGAGCCACCCAGGTGCCCGTTACTGATAATTTTATCTATGTTAACAGGTAAGATGAAACAATGAAGATACATGTCTAAGGTTGCCAGATTTGACAAATAAAAAGTCAGAAGACTCAGTTAAATTTGAATTTCAGATAAACAGTAAATAAAATTTTAATATAAGTATGTTCTGAACCATAGTTGAGATATACTTAGGCTAAAAATATTCTTGCTGATTTAAATTTAAATTTAACTGGGGCACAGTTTGCCTCAGTCAGAAGAACATGTGTCTCTTGATCTCTAGGTTGTTGAGTTCAATGGGTGTAAAGATTACTAAAAAACCAACCAAACAAACAAGCAAATAAATTTAACTGGGCATCCTGTATTTTACCTAGCATTAAAAAAGAACTTCACTGTTCTTCAATAAAACAAATGACTTCTTTGCTGAATGATACTAGATTTTGAATACTAGAGGACTATTTCCTCAATTTTTTATGCTATTCATCATGTAATGATTGTAAATATAACATAGTTTCGACTTTTGTCATCATTATGACTTTTTGCCATCACTGTCTTCAGTCCAGAAAATCAACAAAACAATAAACCAAACTCTGTTTTGTAGCATTAGCCAATTTCTGTGATGCCTAAACTCCCACCATAGCCAATTTTAGTCAATCAACTTGACATCACTGGGCAAGGAATTTTAAAGAGATGCACAGGAACACACAGTATAGCATTTCCATCATACAAATACAGTAGACACAACCTCAAAAACATAGATAAGGGCACCTGGGTGGCTCAGCCAGTTAAACGTCCAACTGTTGATTTTTGGCTCAGGTCATGATCTCAGGGTTGTGGGATTGAGCCCCAAGTCAGGCTCCACAGTTAATGGGGAGTCTGCTTGAGATTTTTTTTCTGCTTCTCCCTCTTCCCGCTGCCCCTCTCTCCCACTTGCATGCTCTCCCTCTCTCCAAAATAAATAAGTATTTAAAGAATAGATAAAGCAACTTTTATTAAAATAATTAGGAAGTGATGAATTTTGAGTATTTATTAGTTTTGTTTTTTAATATAATTTATATAGTGGTTAAGTTAATAAAAGCTTTGCTTAAACTGGTTCACAGAAGTCTTCACAGTGTAACACTTGGCTCTTACAAGCCGGTAAAACCACTGCAATGTACTGAACCTGTCCATGTCATCCCACCCAGGTCTTTTTTATTAATTCACAAAATCTGCTTGTCTCCTAGAGTTGTTTGAGTTTGTGGCCTTTGTTAAATTGTTGAGATTTTAAAGACCAAAAAAAAAAAAAAACAAAAGATACAACCTTTCTCTAGGGAACTTGGAGCTGTTCAAGGGAAGAATTAACATTTATTGAGCACCTTATGTATTTGAGACACTGTTCTCTACTACAAATTTAAGATTACAACCTTATAAGATGCCATGTTATACAAAAGCCAGAAAGGTAGAGGGGACATGCACTCTAGAGAGAAAAAGGTCACTAACACTGTAAAGTAGAAAGTTAAAAGATGAAATAATCTATTTGCATTCCCACCAACAGTGCATGCATGAGTGTTCCTTTTTCTCCACATCCTTACCAGCACCTGTTGTTTCTTCTGTTGTTGATTTTAGCCATTCTGACAGGTGTGAGGTGATATCTCATTGTAGTTTTGATTTTCATTTCCCTGATAAGTGATGATGAGCATCTTTTCATGTGTCTGTTGACCATCTGGATGCCTTCTTTGAAGAAATGCCTGTTCATGTTTTCTGCCGACTTATTAATTGAATTATTTGTTTTTTGAGTGTTGAGTTGTGTAAGTTCTTTATATATTTTGGATATTAACCCTTTATTAGATATGTCATTTGCAAACATCTCCTTCCATTCTATAGGTTGCTTTTTAGTTTTGATGATTGTTTCTTTTGCTGTGCAGAGGCATTTTATTTTGATGTAGTCCCAGTAATTTATTTTTGCTTTTGTTTCCCTTGCCTCAGGAGACATCTAGAAAGAAGTTGCAACTACTGATGTCAAAGAATTTACTGCCTGTGTTCTCTTCTAGGATTTTTATGGTTTCAGGTATCATACTTAGAATTTAGAATTTATTTTTGTATACAGTGTAAGAAAGTGGTCTAGTTTCTTTCTTTTGCATGTTGCTGCCCAGTTTTCCCTCACACCATTTGTTGAAGAGACATTCTTTTTCCCACTGGTATTCTTCCCTGGTTTGCTGAAAATTAATTGACCATATAATTGTGGGTTTATTTCTGGATTTTCTATTCTATTCCATTGATCTACGTGTCTGTTCTTGTGCCAGCATCATACTGTTTTGATCACTATACCTTTGTAATAGAACTTGAAGTCCAGAATTGTGATGCTTCCAGCTTTGCTTTTCTTTTTCAAGATTGCTTTGTCTACTGGGGGTCTTTTAGGGGTTCATACAAATTTTAGGATTCTTCTAGTTCTGTGAAAAATGTTGTTGGTATTTTGACAGGGATTGCATTAAATATGTAGATTGCTTTGGGTAGTATAGATGTTTAACAATAGTTGTCCTTCCAATTCATGAGCATGCAATGTCTATTTCTTTCTTTTTTCTCTTTTTTTATTTAAATTCCAGTTAGTTAACATACAGTGCAATATTAGTTTCAGGTGTACAATTCAATACCTGAATTCACAACTTCTATACATCACTCTGTGTTCATCACAGCAAGTGCACACCTTAATCCCTATCACCTATTCAGCCCATCCCTCCACACACCTCCCTTCGGGCAACCATCAGTTTGTTCTCTATAGTTAAGACTCTGTTTCTTGGTTTGCCTCTCTGTCTCATTTTTTTCTGTTTGCTCATTTGTTTCTTAAATTCCACACATGGGTGAAATTATATGTTATTTGTCTATCTCTGACAGAATTATTTTGCTTAGCATACTACTCTCTAGCTCCACCCACGTTGTTTCAAATAGCAAGATTTCATTCATTTTTATGGCTGAATAATATTCCAATATATACATATATATCATATCTTCTTTATCCATTCATAAGTTGATGGATGCTTGGGCTGTTTCCACAATTTGGCTATTTAGATGCTGCTGCTATAAACACTAAGGTGTAAAATATGTCCCTCTGAATTAGTATAGTTGTCTTCTTTGGATCATTACCTAGTAGTGTGTTTGTTGCATCATAGCTAGTTCTATGTTTAACTTTTTGAGGAGACTCCATACTGTTTTGTCTTCCATTTATTTGTGTAATCTTCAATTTCTTTCATAAGTCTTTCACCTCTTTGGTTAGGTTTATTACTAGATATCTTATTATTTTGTGTCCAATTAGAGATGGGACAGTTTTCTTATAAATGGGATTCTTTCTACTGCTTCGTTATTAGTTGGAATGCAAACTGGTGCAGCCCTTGTGGAAAACAGTATAGAGGTTCCTCAAAAATTATGTATGTATAATGGAATACTATTCCGCCATTAAAAAAGAATGAAATCTCACCATTTGCAACAACTAACATGGATGGAGCTAGAGTATATTATGCTAAGTGAAATAAGTCAGTTAGAGAAAGACAAATACCATATAATTCCACTCATGTGTGAAATTTAAGAAATAAAGCAAACAAGCAATGGGAAAAAAAGAGAGAGAGAGAGGTCAAGAAACAGATTCTTATTATAAAGAGCTGACGGTTACCAGAGGTGAGGTGGGTAGGGGGATGGGCCAAATAGGTGATGGGAATTAAGGAGTGCATTTGTTGTGATGAGTGTGGAAGTGTGGAATTACTATATTATACACCTGATACTAGATAACACTGTGTGACATCTAACTAAAATTGAAAACTTAAAAAAAAATAAATACAGGCATACTTCAAAAAAGTGATGAAATCAAAATTCCTAGCAGGGTTGTAATATTATAGGTCATCTATACCCATAATTAATAACTGGAAGGGCTTGTATGTAATTTTTCCTTTAGGGCAATGGTCTTAAAGCGTGATGTATTTTTTTCTATATTTTTCTTTGACATTTTTGTGAAGATTTTCTGGACAATAAGCACTAATGTCTACAATTCAGACAACAAATACATTAAAGTAATTGAAGGGGCATTTCTCTGTGCTGACAGAGCTTTGAGGGAGCATGTGGAGTGTAAGCTAGGCCTTAAAGAATGGGAGGGATTTAGACAAGTACAGAAAACATTCCAGGCAGGGGAAATGGCATAAGTAAAGGGTTAGAGAGAGGTATTTTGAAGGAATAATAAATAAAATTGTCTGTCTGGAAAAGATTCAGACATATCCATATATGTATAAGCTATATAAAACCAGGCCCCAGAAATTCCACTTTTGGCCTAGAATCAAATTCAAATAACTAATAGTTGGAAAAATTGAAACTAATTTAAATCTTTACTACAGCTGCTTTAAGAAAACACAAAACCTTAGAGGACTTCTGCCCCTCATCACCAATGTTTCTCTCCCCTTAGGTTCTCATCTCTTCTGGTAAATTATTCTCTCCCTGTCTTGGCCCCCCCCCCTTTTTTTTATTAATATAAAGATATTTTTAAATGACTGCATTTGAATTTGAGAGTTTAAGTACATAACTACTCTTCAATTCATTACAAGGACTCAAAACAGCTATGAGATGGCAGAATATTAAACCTCCATAAAGTTGTTAAAAATACCAACTGAGGTTTTCTTCTTTTTTTTTTTTAAATTTCTTTTCAGCGTAACAGTATTCATTGTTTTTGCATCACAGCCAGTGTTCCATGCAATACGTGCCCTCCCCAATACCCACCACCTGGCTCCCCCAACCTCCCACCTCCCGCCCCTTCAAAACCAATATGCCCTTCATCGGACGAATGGATAAGGAAGATGTGGTCCATATACACTATGGAGTATTATGCCTCCATCAGAAAGGATGAATACCCAAGTTTTGTATCAACATGGACGGGACTGGAAGAGATTATGCTGAGTGAAATAAGTCAAGCAGAGAGAGTCAATTATCATATGGTTTCACTTATTTGTGGAGCATAACAAACAACATAGAGGACATGGGGAGATGGGGAGGAGAAGGGAGTTGAGGGAAATTGGAAGGAGAGGTGAACCATGAGAGACTATGGACACTTGGCCCTTTTCTACTTCATTGATTACCTCAGTCTTCCCATTAAGTTTCGGGACAGGGTTGAATGGAAATTAGAATTTTCCTTAGTAGGCTGGGGAGAGAAATAGGCTGGGTACTATTGTAAAGTTACCTCTTGTCTGACACATGTGGCAGTAATAGTCACACGTGCACATGATGATTATATCAATAAGCCATTTCTCTATGCTTCCTCTCCTTTCCAACTCTGTAGTATTAAATTATGTTCATTTCTTGATTTTTTTGTTTGTTCTTCTTTGCATTGGTCTTATACTTGCTATCAACCTGCATATAATATTCATTTCTTACCCAATTCGTGTTAATCCTGAAGGATTCATTTATTTTTATTTTATTTTATTATTTTATTTTATTTTGTGGGAAGAGGGAAGGAGGGGGAGAGAGAGAATCTTAAGCACTGGGTGTGGAGCCCAACATCTGGCTCTATCTCACAACTTAGAGATCACGATCTGAGCAGGAATCAAGAGTCAGACACTTAACTGACTGAGTGACCCAGGCACCCCAGGATTCATTTTAGAAGTGACTTCACCCAGAAGCTTTCCTTGACCTTAAAAATGGATTAGTTGGTTCTCTCCTTTGAATCCATAGTACCAAATACTACCTCTTGTTTTAGCACTGATTGCATTACCTTATCATTGCCTGTTTTACCTGTCTTGTCCCCACTGGACTATGGAAGATTTGAGGACAAGTCCTAGGTCTTATTTGGTGTGTGTTTATGTGTGTGTGTGTGTGTGTACTTATAAACAACAACATCTCTCTATTTATGCATGTAATATACATATCTGATGGATTTATATACATACATATTTATTTATTTTTGAGTGCTCCTTTTATAGTTTTGTGTAAATTAGTCCCTTTATTAGCAATTTCTGTGTGACAGACACTATATTAAACAATTTGCAAAGTTTCCCTGCTCTGAACAACCATATAAAGCAAAAATTACCCTTAATTATCAAAATTATGAAAAGAGAAATCTAGGACTCACAGAGGTATGATGCTTGCTCAAGGTCCCACAACTAGGAAATGACAGCAACATAATTTGAACCCCAGTGTGTGACTATGTGTATGCCTCAGCATAAAGCATAGAAAGTCCATTATGGAGCCTGCCTTCAACAGAGTGGAGAGAGAAGATGTGTTATCAGACTAGAGATGGGGGCTTTTTGGAACTGTCACCCAGGCCCTTGGTCAGCCATTGGGAGATGAGCTCGTGACAGCTAGCTGCTGCTAATTCAGTCAAATGCTGAGAAAAGATGGATGGAGAATAGATATAAGCACACATGCATCACTTGTAGTTAAGGGATTCTTGATTTTTTATTCCTTTGCTTCCCTTATTATGAGACATTTAAATAAAAACAGCACTTCTTTTCAATAATGATCTCCTGTCCTCCTTTAAAGACTCTGAATGGGTCTCCTAGGTGACAAGCAGATACTCTCTTTTAAAAGTTTTAACAATTGTATAAAGTTGTATGAGTATCCTACAGTGGCTATAACAAAGTACCACATACTTAGTGCTAAAACAATACAACTAAGTTCTATAGGTCAGAAGTCCAACATGGGTCTCACTAGGCTAATATCAAAGTGTCAGCAGAGGTATATTACTTTTTGGAAGTTCTAGGGGAGAATCTGTTTCCTGTCTTCTGGTTTCTAGAGATGACCTCCTTGGCCTGTGGCACCTTCCTCCATCTTCAAAGCCAGCAACAGTAAGTCAAATCCTTCTCATGCTGCTCTCTCTCTTGCATACTTCCATTGCCACACTGAATAAAACAACAACCAGGAAGGTTCTCCACTTTTAAGGATTCAGATCATTAGATTGGTCCCCCTGGATAATTCAGGATAATCTCTGCATCTCAAGGTTCTTATTCTTAATGACATTTGCAGAGTCCTTTTTGCCATATAGGGTAACATATTCACAGGTTCTGGGGATTAGAGTGTGGGCATATCTGGGAGGCTGTTATTCTGTTATATCACAAAGTAACCCATTCTACAGATGAGGAAACAAAGACTCAAAGAGGTGAAGTGACTTTTCCATAGTCTCATGTCTAATGAGTGAGAGATTTGAGATTCAGACTTGGCTCTGTGTGACTCAGAAGTTGATCACTCTTTCTGGAACAGCAAGCTGTCTTTTCTAACATTTTTGTGCAGGTCATAGAACTGAGTAGTGGTCTTGAAGAGGTGGCAATTTACAGAATGTAATGAATGATTGGATGGCTTTCCATTTGGGAGCAGGGAAGCATCATTGAGTAATGAGAAAACAGAGACCCCTTACTGATCAAAAGGATAATGTTGCATTTTATCTCAGGTGTCTTTTTATAGTTTCCCAGCACAAATTACATTGCAGGTGACACTACCACATATTAGACATTGGACCATGGCACATTTATTAGTCAGCTTGGACTGCCATAACAAGATACCACAGACTGAATGGCTTAAACAGAATTAATTTTCTCAAGTTCTGGAGGCTAAAAGTCCAAGACAAAGGTGTTGTGAGGGTTGATTTCTAGTGAGGCCTCTCTTTTTGGCTTATAGATGGCTGCCTTCTTGCTGTGTCCTCACAGGAACTTTCCTTAGTGTTCTCAGAGAGAGAGAGAGTACTTTGATGTCTCTTCCTCTTCTTACAAGTCCTGTCAGATTAGTTCTCCACCATTATGACCTCATTTAACATTTTTAACTCCTTAATGACTCTATTTCCAAATACAGGGGGCTAGGGCTTCAACTAATGTAGATTTTGGGAGGACACAATTCAATCATAACAGCATATAAGAGGCATTCAGTAAATATTAACTGAATGAATGAATGAATGAATTTGTTGAGCAAATATTATATGCCCATCACTAGGAATCAACATTTGTTGTTCTTTTAGTCCTTAGAACAATGTACAATGTAAGTTTTATTATCCATACTTCTCTAGGCCTTAATACATTGAACTATAATACAAGGTAGTCTCAGTTAAGAATCTGTGATCCCATTAATTTACCTTCTGTGGGCTTTTTAGGGATCTTTTGTCCTGACACCTCTGACCAAAGATCATGATTGATAAGAGTCTTGGCTTCTATTAGACAAGCTTTGTATGTTATTTTCTAGATCAGCCTTCCATGGGAAGTATAGTAATAGTCCCCGGGTCAGCATTTTCATTGGCCTGGAGGTAAATAGAACACATTACCTGGAGCATGTTACCTAAAGAGGTGGTGATAGAGGAGGCCTTTGCAAGCAGAGAAATGCACCACATATACTCTTGCAGAGCCCCAGCCTACTCAGGTCCTTGCTTTACATTGACTCCTACCAATCTATTACGTGCCAGGTGCCAGGATTATAGAAATTACTTGACCCTTAAGGTGTTTCTAGTCTAGCTAGGTAGACACACAGGTAAATCAGCAAGTACAGTCTAGTACACTAAATACTATATTAGAGCAAAGAGCTAGGGCTATGAAAGTATAGGAAAGGGATATCTAAACCAGTCTAGAAAGGTTGGGAAAGGCTTCCTGGGAAAGATGGTGCTTGGACTGATTATGCAAGGATGAGAGATATTTAGCCACAGGAAGAAAGTAGAGGGAGTTAAAAATGATGCTTGAATTATAACTGTGCCATTCCTGTGTGTACATTCATAGCAAGAAAGAGGGAAGTATGTATCAATGTACTACAAATTGAGTATAATTCTTCATCTGTTAATTTCACTTCTAGGAATTTATCCTGAGGAATTTACTAGACATGCACATAGAGATTTATGTGCATGGATGCTCATTGCTATATGATTTATAAAAATAAAAAAATAGAAATAGTGTAAGTGTTTATAGTAAATTGGGTAATGAATCCATATGATGGAATATAATGTAGACATTAAAAGCCACATTTAATGAGAGGTAGTGCTCAAGCTGTAGTAAGTAGGGAAAAAGTAGTTTAAAATATGATCCCAATATTGTTAAAACTGGTTATAGAGTAGAACAAATGTACATTAGTTATATAAGTTCTCCAAAAAAAAAAAAAAAGATTAGAACGAAATATATCAAAATGGTCAGGAGATAGTAGAAATTCTGATTTAAAATTTTTCCCTTTGTATTCTTTCAAATGTTCTACAGAATCATTCATTACATTTATAATTTTAATGCAAATTTAACCCCTCAAAACTGCAAAGTATTGTTTTTTTGCCACTCACACATCCCTTAACATCCTCTCAATGCTATATCCCACTCATGCTGGGGCCCCAATCACTATGTCTCCATCTCTACCTGGGTCTGTGCACATGTCTGCAAGAGAGAACAAGAACACAATTTCAAGATGGTATTTCTATTTCAGTACCCACAGCTTTCCTTTTTCCACGTCCTTTTCCACCCACTTCATGATCCTTTTCCTCCAGAAAGGTCCAGTTCTGTACAAGTGGCTGTGTTGGTCAAGCCCTACTTTTAGGGAATAAAATAAGTGCATTTATTGAACACTATGTGGCAGGCACTATTCTAAGCACTTTACATGGATTGGCTTTATTAAACCACGGAACATCCAATAGATACTACTATAACTTCCATTTCACTGATGCATACACCAAGGCCTGGGGAAATTCAAGAACAGGCCCAAGTTCACCTAATTAGTAAGGGCTGGAACCTGGATTTGGATGCAGGAAGTCCCTGTGCACATGACAGATTCTGAAAGAGATGCTGATATATAACCAGGAGCAGAATCTTTCCCAGGAAAGTGTTTGTTTTAGTAGAAGACTGAATTCTCAGCTGTCATAGACACATGCAATGGGATTGGGATAGAGAAGTTAATATTTAGGGGGTATTGGACCTCCCATTCCTATGAGATTCTCAGGGTATTTTATAGACCTGTCTCTTTGTGTTCCAATTTCTTTGAATCTCACTTCTGGACAAAACACCCATGGAACAATGAGGAATTGGCCTCCTGCATGGAACTAAGAGAGTGTACCTATAGAAAGGGCACATAGAACTGCATTCTGTGATTCTGCAATTTCATGAGACACCCTGTTATTGTTTTTCCTCATGCCAAGGAGGGGAAAACCCAATCTCTAAAGGGTTATATGCAGAAAAAAACACCTAGCATGCAAAAGAGCCTGGCCAGAGCTTTTAGTAGGTTGAGAACCCTGGATGGATAAGTTCCCGTGTGAGCAATCCTGAAGGGGACCCTTAGTAGGGCAAACCCTTTGTGCCCAGGAGAGGCAGAGGCCTGGGCCTGATGGTGAAGTTAGTTGCCAGATATGCATAAGCTGAGGTTCCAGGAAGCTCCAGCTCATTGGCATTCACCAGCTCAGCTGACTCCAAGATGACCTT
This sequence comes from Mellivora capensis, assembly GCA_004024625.1. Taxonomy (NCBI): domain Eukaryota; kingdom Metazoa; phylum Chordata; class Mammalia; order Carnivora; family Mustelidae; genus Mellivora; species Mellivora capensis. The sequence continues at coordinate 25,372 of PISX010017075.1, forward strand.
TTATATTTGTGCCAATGTGTTCCATCTGGCTCAGAGTGCTTGGTGCAGTCCTCCAAAGGAATTTTTTGGCCTGCCAAAAAGGAAATCAATTGTTAGAAATCAGGAGATTTCTTTAAAGCTTTAATATAGGTAGCCTAGAACCGAGATAATAGCTTCAGTAATATTAATAATACACAGTTCACTTTCACATACATTGACCCAGGGGTAAAAGGAGCATTTTAAAGCCTACATTGAGGTGCTCCACCTGTTGTCTTTATCAAGAGAAGGAACTGCTTTATCAGTCATCTTGGTTTCCTCTCCATGCTTCCTTTGTACCTGGAGTCAATAGGATGAGATGAGTATGACCCTGAAGAAGGCCTGTCCCCCCTCCACCCTGTCCTTGATACAAGGCATGAGTCATCCACTATAGAACCAAGATACAAAGTCCATAAGCCCATACTATCAATTTTCAAAATGTGAGACAGAAGGAGCACTCCATTGGAACCTGCAAGATAGTTGTCCCACCTTATAACTAGGAAAAAGGCAGTTGGGTTGAGAAGAAAGGAAGGGGAGTCAACAATGTGAGACTGACGAACTCGGCAGACTCCATTTATCAGCAGAGCCAAGTGGCAGCTGAGATAGCACCCATTTCTCTTTGTCACTGTCAACCAGTGGGGATGACCAGCCATCAGCCAGATGGTTCCCAACAATCAACAACTGTCTGGGCTTAAGACTTAGCTTGGCTCCCATCCAACCATTCCATGAAGACAGCCCTCATTTAATGGCCCAGGATTCTGAGCATCCTTGAAAGGACTCTGCACTCCGAGAGGCCATGCCTTAGCATGAGAAGGAAGCCCCCATCTCATGCTGGTGGGACTAGATAGAACTAGACCTGGAATTCTTATGGGACTTTACTTAGGCAGAGGTGAAACTCACAGTCACGTGTGTGTCTGTGTGTGTGTGTGTGTGTGTGTGTGTGTGTGTGTGAGATCTGTTATCCTCCCTGCCTCAGCAGCAAGGAGTAGTTGGAAAGCGATCCAAGCAGGGTATAGGAACCTCAGTTTTGGTACTGACTCACAAGGAACCAGCCTTTGCCTTGGTGTAAGTCCTTCCAGTTCCCTCTCTGCATATCAGCTACCTCAAGTAAAAATATCAGGCCAATGATTTCCATCAGCTCTGCATTTAAATCACCTGCTTTCCCTTTTCCTAACATATGCCCTTGTGAAAACTTACCTTCACCTCTTTGAACCTCAGTTCCTCATCTATACATTGGGGATTGAAATACTTAGAAAATAAAATAAGATGTACACAAAACAGTTGTTTGCAACTCTGGCTGCATATTGGAATCATCTGCAGAGCTTTAAAAAATACTGATGCCCTGGCCCCACCTCCAAAAATATAACTTAATTGGTGTGCAGTGCAGCTTCTAGGTAATACCAATGTGCAGCCAAAGCTGAGAACACCTAATATAAAAAGAATAGCACATTTTCTGGCCCCAAAATATGCATTTGATGAATGGACATTCTTAGATAATAATAACCTTCTCTAAGAAGGTTCCCAATGGTAGAAACTTCAGGCAAGGGGAAGAACTCTATGGCTTTTTGTAGCTACTGATATCAGGGCATGCGCGGTCAACTGTGTCCATGGCAGAGGGGTTCAGATGCAATATTCTGTGTTCAAATCCTTTTAAAAAATAAATAATACTTTTTCTCAATGTAGAAACGTTGGAAACCATGGAAAATTATGAGGAATTCCATCACTGAGGGCCAACCACCATTAACGATATGATGTATCTTCTAGTTTTTTCCCCACCATAGTTAAATTCAACAACTAACTTAAGGTATTTGCTAGTGTTTATTATGTATCTACCATACACTAAATACTGTTTGGGTTACTAAACTAGTTTATCGCATTCCAAGACAAATGGATATAATTTCACCTTCTACTTTTTTCACTGGACATTTTAGTTTGAGTGTGTTTTCACACCTTATTAAATATTCATCCAAATCCATGGTTATTAAGGGCTAGGTCATAATCAATTTTATGGTCTTACCATGATATAACCACTGTTGGATATTTAAATTATTTCTTGTAATGTTCAGATCTTAGGAATAACATTTAAAGCATTTCATTTATGTCCCTTGCTTTTTTTTCTTAATGTATCATAACAAATGTTCCCTAGCAGATCAAATCTTTTTTTTTTAAGATTTTAAAAATCTTTTTAAAGATTTTTAAGTGGGGAGGAGCAGCAAGCAGAGGCAGAGGGAGAAGCAGGCTCCCTGCCGAGCAAGGAGCCTGATGAAGGACTTGATCCCAGAACCCTGGGATCACAATCTGAGCTTAAGGCAGCAGTTTCACTGACTGAGCCACCCAGGTGTCCTAGATCAAATAGATCCTAATTTTTAAGTGCTTCATCATAATCTATTATATAACTGAACTATAATTTGTTTAACCAACTTTCTTTCAATGGAGTTTAGATGTTGTCAATTTCTGCAATTACAAAAATTGTAATGAATATCCTTACATACGTTCTTCATAATTTTTTTCCTGATTATGAAAAAATATTAACTCATCTATATAGAAATTAAAGAAATACAGAGAAACAAAGAAGACAATAACATTTATCTAAAGATATCCATCATTAATATTTAGTTCCTTTGTCTTCTTGGTACTTGATTTTTATATTAATTTTTATGGTACAATTTTTTATTCTTTATTTAACTTTTACTTGCTATGAGCATTTTTCCTATGTCACCCTTCAAAAGCAACATTTTAGAATGCTAGAGAATTTTCCATCATATGGTTATACTTTGATTTATTTAACTATTGCCCTTCTATTGGACATTCTGGTTGTTTGGGGGTTTTTTGTTTGTATATGTAGTATTTCAACATTCACATTTGTTCATAATCTTTGGGTTTCTACTTCTACTAAGGGAAGGTTACTTGGAGAGGAGAATGAACTTCCCTTTAGGCCTGTTATACACATTTTCGACTTGCTTTCTAGAGAATCTGTGCCAATTTGCACTGCTACCAAGATGCCAGTGAGCATCCATCTCACCTAACTCTTGCTAACATTGTGTGGTAGTTACTAGGGCTTGTCACAAATATTTCCCTTTTCCTCTTCAGGCATAATGTCTGATTGCACTTCTCTACTGCCTTAAAGTTAGAAGTGGCTGTGTGACTTGCTTTGGTCACTGAAATGGAAGTGGAATTGACAGGTGTCATTTTTAGGTGGAAATTTACGAGGCAGTGTGAAAATCACTGTTTTTTCCCCTATCACAGCAGCCAGGAACATTCTGAATGGTGGAGACACTATCTGCCTGAGTTTCCGGGGGAGGAGATGCAGAGCGAAACTCCCAATCAGCCCTCTTTGGATTCTTTGCATGAATGAGAAATAAACCTTTGTTTTTTAAAAAAAAAGCCTAAAACATGAGGGTTTTTTTGTCACTATTTATATAGTTTATTTTTGAAGCAACATGTGATAAAACTAAAAGAGAAAAGCAAGGGAAGACCCCAGTGACTAACACGTTCTCTTTTTATATGACTTTGCTACCTTCTTCTGTTATCAAAAAGAATTCCAAAGTGGGCTCAAGTAATGATAATGCTCTACTTCTTACACTAGATGGTATACTTACCGGTGTGCACTGTCCTACAATCACATACATTATTAGAGCATATCAAAAGTCACATATAAATATTTTATTTTTCATTTTTATGGTATTATCTTTTTTTAATTATGTCCAGTTAGCTAACATATAGTACATCATTAGTTTTTGATGTAGTGTTCAGTGATTCATCAGTTGCATATAATACCCCAGTGCTCATTCACAACATGTGCCCTTCCTAATACCCATCACCTGGCTACCCATTCCCCAATCCCTCTCCCTTCTGAAACCCTCAATTTGTTTCCTGGAGTCAAGAGTATCTCATAGTTTGTCTCTCTCTGATTTCTTCCCCTTCAGTTTTCCCTCCCTTCCCCATTGGTCCTCTGTGCTATTCCTTATGTTTCACATATGAGTAAAACCATATAATAATCGTCTTTCTCTGCTCAACCTATTCCACTCAGTATCATACCCTCCAGTTTCATCCATGCCAATGTAAATGGTAGGTATTCATCCTTTCTGATGGCTGAGTAATATTCCATCGTACTTATGGTCCACATCTTCTTTATCCATTCATCTGTTGAAGGACATCTTGGCTCCTTCCACAGTTTGGCTATTGTGGACATTGCGGCTATGAACATTGGGATGCAGGTGCCCCTTCTTTTCGCTACATCTGTATTTTGGGGGTAAATACCCAGTAGTACAATTGCTGGGTCATAGGGTAACTCTATTTTTAACTTCCTAAGGAATCTCCATACTGTTTTCCAGAATGACTGTAACAGCTTGCATTCCCACCAACAGTGTTAAGAGGGTTCCCCTTTTTCCACATCCTTCCCAACATTTGTTGTTTCCTGTCTTGTTAATTTTTGCCATTCTAACTGGTGTAAGGTGGTATCTCATTGTGGTTTTGATTTGAATTTTCCTGATGACTAGTGATGATGGGCATTTTTTCATGTGTCTCTTAGCTGTATGTCTAGTTTGGAGAAATGTATGTTCATGTGTTGTGCCCAGTTTTTGACTGGATTATTTGGTTTTTGGCTGTTGAGTTTGAGAAGTTCTTTGTAGATCTTGGATACCAGCCCTTCATCTGTTCTTCCATTTGCAAATATCTTCTTCCATCCTGTGGGTTACCTTTTAGTTTTATTGACTGTTTCCTTTGCTGTGCAGAAGCTATTTATCTTGATGAAGTCCCAAAAGTTCATTTTTGCTTTTGTTTTCTTTGCCTTTAGAGATGTGTCTTGAAAGAAGTTGCTGTGGCTGATGTCGAAGAGGTTACTGCCCGTGTTTTCCTCTAGGATTTTGATGGATTCCTGTCTCACATTGAGGTCTTTCATCCACTTTGAGTTTATCTTTGTGTATGGTGTAAGAGAATGGTCCAGTTTCTTTCTTCTGTGTGTAGCTGTCCAGTTTTCCCAACACCATTTATTGAAGAGACTATCTTTTTGCCATTGTGTATTTTTTTTCCTAATTTGTCAAAGTTTAGTTGACCATAGAGTTGAGGGTCCATTTCTGGAGTCTCTATTCTGTTTCATTGATCTATGTGTGTTTTTGTGCCAGTACCACGCTGTCTTAATGATCACAGCTTTGTATTACAGCTTGAAGTCAGGCATTGTGATGCCCACAGCTTTGTTTTTCTTTTTCAATATTCCCCTGGTGATTTGGGGTCTTTTCTGGTTCCATACAAATTTTAGGATTGTTTGTTCCAGCTTTGTAAAAAGTACCAATGGTATTTTGATAGGGATGGCATTGAAAGTGTATATTGCTCTGGGCAGCATAGACATTTTAACAATGTTTATTCTTCTCTTTTTGATGGTGCTCATCAGGAAAACTAAGCTCTGCTGCCCTAAGGATCTGCTGCAAATGAGGAATCATCTTTTCCCTTATCCATCTAAATGGTACTAGGTACGTATTTCCCCCAAACCTTGTATATGCCTCTATAAAAAGAACAATTAAATTCTTTCAGTTAATATCTTTAAATGTGCATCTTTTCCTGCCAGGACCCCAACAATCATAACAATTAACATTTATTGTGCTCTTACTATGTACCAGGCATGGGTGCTATATACCTCTTATTTATTGCCTAATGCTATCTCTCTATGATTGTATTCCTGTTTTATGGATGGTGAAACTGAAACTCAAGGAGCTTAAGTAATCTGCTTTTACTTTTTTATTTTTATTTTTTGTAGTATAGTCGAAACTATATTGACAATGATTTATTGCCTAGAAGTATAAATTTTCCAAGTACTTGTCTTCTTTTTTTTTAAGATTTTTATCCATTTATTTGTCAGAGAGAGTGAGCGGAGGCAGACAGAGTGGCAGGCAGAGGCAGAGGAAAAGCAGGCTCCCTGCTGAGCAAGGAGCCCAATGTGGGACTCGATCCCAGGATGCTGGGATCATGACCCAAGCTGAAGGCAGCTGCTTAACCAACTGAGCCACCCAGGAGTCCCACCAAATACTTGGCTTCTTATGGTCGATACATGGTTTGCAGCCAGCAGAACTGCAGTGACATGCACTGCTCACAATCTGGTTACAGCCTTTGTTCACCATGAAAATTGCTCTGCTTAATTGCACAGTAGATAATATTAACTTCTGATGGCACTTCTTCAATGTTTGTTCCTTTTACCAACACTGTAAATATTATTATAGTAAGTTTTGGTTTTTCAAAGACTTTACTGTGGTGAAGATAATTTATAACATTCTTCAAACTTTTTTATTATTGGTAATGATTCTCATAGAATTTTGAACACTAATGGAATGTGCTTAGCACTTTAAACTTTCTCACACAGCTTTTGAACATGACTTCCATCTAATATCATTGGGAGACATTCTAAAATAAATCTGCTTTAAAAAAGTAACCTTACTACATTAGTTGTAAATGGTGAAACTAGTTTGAAACCATGTCTTCCTGACTCCAGGATTTAGAGTTGATTAACTCCATTCTTCTATTCCCAATTGTCTGCACTAGACATCAAGAGAAGGAGCCACAAGCGGATATCTTTCAGACAGGACCTAGCCATCAGATAAATTTAGTTTTATTTTTTTTATATTTTAAAAAATTGGAAAATTTCAAAATAATCTATGTCTCTGACTTCCACTGACAAACCAGATGTGAAAGCAATGAACCTGAGTTGTTGTGCAGAAACAATTGTCTGAAATGAAATAGCAGCTTTCTTCTTTAGATGGGGTATGAGATCTCTAGTCTCCACAGTCCCCACCGTTCCCTATTGTCCTGTATCCAAATCATTGTTCCTGGCTGCTAACTGTCCAGCTTTTAGAGTCATTGGATTTGTGAATCCTGATCTGAATCTCGCTGTGGTATTGTGCAAAGAATGCTTCACTAGAATACAAGTTCCCAAAGACAGGCAGGACTTGTTGTCTGTTTTCTTTTTTCCCTTTCCTTTCCTTTTTTCTTTTTCTTTTTCTTTTCTTTTCTTTTTTTATTTTCTTTTAGAGAGAAAGAGAGCATGTGAGTTGGGGGCAGGGAGGATGTTGAGAGAGGGATAGAGGGAAAGAGAGAATCTTAAGCAGGCTTCCTGCTGGCCTAGATCTCACAACCCTGAGACCATGACCAGAGCTAAAATCAAGAGTTGGACACTTAACCGACTGAGCCACCTAGGTGCCCTGTCATCTGTTTTCTTAACTGTATCTCCAGGACTTGGAACAGTGCCTAGAGGATTCTAGACTTGCAGTATATATTCGTGAATGGATGAATGGTGTCTTTGTATGGACCAGGTGTTTTGATGGTGAGGAGAAGTAGTCAAAAAAATTCTTTTGATTGAGAAATATGTGCAAAGCCATCTAATACTAAATCTCTTTCTTTGCCTGATTTCATACCATAGAGGTTCCAACTCTTTTGCTGAACTTGAGTTTGGGGACAGATGCTCTGAATGTTGCAGGTTTCACTTCCCTTACCTTCCCTTTCCTGCCCACTAGATTATTCTACCCAGTCACCCTGAGGCCCCTGAAAGTGTAAGACCATGGCATATCTGGATTACAGACAATTTTAATTGTCTTTCAAGAGCCTACTTAGTGAGATTCTACCATCCAAGAAAACTGCTTTGCATTCAGAGCTCCAGATGCTTTGGGTGGGTTCTTGGCAAAGAAAGGACTTTTGAACCTAGATGAAAGGTGTTAAGAATAACTGGGTTTGAAAATCACCGGCTGCTGCATTAGTGGAGCTAGGATTTGTTGGAGCTAGAGACAGAGGAAACTTTCTCTTCCTCTACTTGGATCCGCGTGAATTTCTGCTCTGCTATGACTGCATCAGCAGGGGAGTCAGGCACATTGGAGCAATGAATCCTCCTTGACCCTTGCAAAGCATTTGCCTTGATTTGAAGTGGTAGTTGCTAATTCCTCAGAACATGCTGGTGGAAATAAGTTTTGATACAATATAATAGCAACATTCTGTCAACAATTCAGAGCCTTGCTAGGAAAGAAGTGAATCCCAGTCACAGGAGGCTCTCAGGGCTTCTTTCCCTAGAGCTACATATTAAGCAATGAAGTTATAGTTTTCCAGGGGAAGAGTAACCTTCCATAAGCACATACTATGTGCTTGGCTAGTTGCATATCTGTTCTCTCTTTTCATCTTTATCCTATTTCATAAATAGAAAACCTGAGACTCAGAGAATTTCAATGACTTGTCCAAAGTCACATAAACAATAAGTAGAAGAGTCAGAATTTAAACCCAAAACCCCAAAATTGATTGGTACATTGCAAATTGTACCAAGGGTACCTGTCATGGCGAGAAGGGTCAGCCTTCTTTTTTTAAAGATAACTTTTACTGTACTTTTAGAAAAATGAGGAACAAATACATAAGCCGTTTTTTCTGGGTATTGCAGTAAATAAGCTGAACGATTTTAAGATCCAGACAATGAATAAGGAGCCCATGTTCACTTAACATTTTCACCACTTAATCCTTAAATCTTCCCCCGCCCGCCCACACTATTGCAGCTGGGTCCAAAGAGGCCTTGGCTTCTCTTACCCAGAAACTGGAGCTGCTTCTGTGGTAAGCCACAGCTCCCTGGGGCCTGGCCTGTGATGCGGGTTAATGACGTCATCTTCAGCAGGAGTTTCAGATGGAGAGTTCCCCAAGGACCTTATAATCAATATGTCTCCTGCCCCTGTCGCCTTCCCAGACAGAAAATATATTCATTCCCTGAGTTTTATATGCTGCTCTAATATCTAAGCTTGCCACCAAGCTTGATATCCCTTCTTACTCTCATCTACCACCCACTCCCAACCCATTTCATCAAAGTCCAGCTCAAGTATGGTGAACTTCAGAGAATTTCAGCAATAAAAATGCCCAAATTTGGAACACTCAGTTTTCCATTTGTCCTCTGTGGCTTCTTCAGTGACTAGGGAGAAGGATGGGGCACCGGACTAAACCTTCTCTCCTCACCTCTTTTTAAGGACAGCAGATGCTCTTTTATCTGTTTTAGATTTTGAGCTTGTGCATATAATTCTTTTTGAGCCAGGACTGAAAGAATTCAAAACCTACCTCCTTACAGAACATCTCTGCAGAGGTGTTAGGGGTTCTTGAGAAACTGTCTGATTGTACCATATTTCTGGACAAAAGCTGTAGGGGACCCATCTGGCAGGGCAAATGGAAGCCATAATGTGAGCTCATGGAAGGAGCATGAATAACTGTCACTTCCTGGCCCCACTTGCATTACTGAGAAGGTGTATGGAAGAGAATTATCATGCATTCATTAAATCAATATTTTATTTCCTCCCTGCCCCCAGCTACCCTCCCAGCTTTGATCTCTTTGCTTCTGGAGCAGAGCTGGACAGGTGACTTTCACAATGCAAATTAGGATCACTGGGCTCTCTGCCCAGTCTTTGATCTCCTACCAGAGGAGAAGGCTGGTAGGCAATGCCATGTGCCCTGGTCCCTTCTCACCCACTGTAACCTTGGGTAAGGTAGAGCCTGTGGAAGGGCTTTCCTTTCATCCTGTAGAAGAGTAGCATGGCTCATAGCAGCAGTCATTAAGCTGAGTTATGATCATTTACATCATAAGAGGCACAGGAGAAGCTAGAGAGGAAAGGGCATCTTGTTGAAAAGATTTTATTTATTTACATATTTTTACTCAAAGGTTAAGAAGCTGAGTTTAGAGCAAGACCAAGGATATTGGGAAATAATTTTTCCCACCCGTCATAATTGGTAGCTGCTTTATTGAGTCTGATAAAAGCTATGTACCCTCCCCCATTTCCCAAAAGTTTGTACTTCTGATGGCCCCCTATACTATCTGCATTGATGCTTAGCCATAAGCCTGGGGTAGGGTGGAAGAAGGACATGACAAAGAGGGAGTAGGAGGTCTGAAACTACCTTTTGCTAAGGAAAGGGCAGGTTGAACAGGAAAGGGAGATAAAAGCAATTCCTAACCTTTTCAGTCTTGGGGTTTGTGAGGAAAAGCAGAGAGACAGAGGGAGAGGGGTCAAGGAGAATCATCAATGTTGCCATTCTTTTTTTTTTTTTTCTTCAAATATTTTATTTATTTATTTATTTGTCAGAGAGAGAGAGGGAGAGAGAGCTAGTGAGCACAGGCAGACAGAGTGGCAGGCAGAGGCAGAGGGAGAAGCAGTCTCCCCGCCGAGCAAGGAGCCTGATGTGGGACTTGATCCCAGGCTGCTGGGATCATGACCTGAGCCAGAGGCAACCGCGCAACCAACTGAGCCACCCAGGCGTCCCAATGTTGCCATTCTTAAAAAATGAGAATTTGATGATGAATGCTTGGGAAGTGGGGATTTGATTCTATCTTGCTTCACATTTCAGACTCTGAGTACATCTATTTGACTTCATTCACTTGAATAAATTTAGCTTCATGAACAAAAATTCCTATATTGTCTTTATATTTCTCATTACATTGCAGAGTGGTGAGAACCCCATTAGTGCAAGTGTTTATCCATGGACTAGGTTCTGGAAATCTCTGCCCTATACTATCACCACATATATATTTCAGTCTCCTTCTAGTTGGATTTTAATTTTTTATATTGATTAGAGTTTAAGGAAAAGAGATTTCCTCAAGTTGGTTCAAGTAAAAGAAGGTATTTTGAAGATAGATGTCTTCTATTAAGCGCTAGAAACCTTGAACACCACAGCAGTCCTGGGAACTGACACTTCTCTTGGAAACTATACTTCTCTCTGTCCATCTCCTTCCTTTCCTGGGGACCTGCTCTGATTATCTATTGCTGCCCAAGCCACTCTGAAACTTAGTGACTTAAAATAACGCTCCCCATTATTTTTCATAGTTCTGTGAGTTGACGACACTCTATAGTTCTCACCTGAGGTGTTTCATGTAGTTGCAGTCAGATGGCAGCTGGAGATAATGTGATCTAAAGGCTCAACCGGGCTGGACTTCTAAAATGTCTCTCTCACATGGTTGGCACTTGATTCTGGCTGCTGCTGCTGGCAGTTCAACTGAGGCTGTTGCCTGGAGGAACTACATGTGGCCTTCCCATGTGGCTTGGATTTCTCTTTGCATGGCATCTGGGTTTCTAAGAGAGACCATTTCAAGAGCCAACATTCCAAGAGACCTAGGTGGAAGGCAAGGCTTCTTGTAGCCTATACTTGGAAACTGCAACTCTCTCACTTTTACCATATGTGACTGATTATAGGGTCAGGCCAGATTCAAAGGGAAAATACTACAGTGAAACATGAATACCAACTGGATATTAGGGTTGACTGGGAGGGCCATTTCTGGAGACCAGTTACCATAGGACCATTTGTTTGCTTACCCATAGTTTCTGCTGCCTCATAACTTTAGTTTGCATGTCATCCCTCCCAACGGCTGCCCCTAGCCTTTCTAGACTTTTTCTATGACATTCTTTCAAGTTCCTGTCCTTACTCTCACTGGCTTAATCGCCTAGTTAACAAATTTCAAATTTTTTATAATGGCTTTGTATTTTGCTTAATTAGTCATGACACATTTTTGTATATTTTTTTAGTTATTGAAGTGTAGTTGACATACAATGTTATTTAAGTTTCAGGTGTACAACGGTGATTTGACAATTGTAAACCTTACTCAGTGCTCACCACAGTAAGTATAGCCACCATCTGTCACCATACAACATTATTATATTATTGACTGTATTCCCTATGTTTTGCATTTCATCCTTATGTCTTATTTATTTTATAACTGGAAGTTTGTACCTCTTAATCCCTTCAGTTACTTCTGGCATCTCACACCCCCATATCCCACACATAGATTTATGACACATCTAGCAGTGGACACATAGGTTGCTTCCATAATTAACTACTACAAATAATGCTGCAGTAAACACAAGGATGCATATATCCATTTTTTTCTTTTTTCTTTTTTTTTAATAACGCTAAGCATTTTTTTAAAGATTTTATTTATTTGACAGAGATCACAAGTAGGCAGAGAGGCAGGCAGAGAGAGAGAGAGAGGAGGAAGTAGGCTCCCTGCTGAGCAGGGAGCCCAATGCAAGGCTCGATCCCAGGACCCTGGGATCATGACCTGAGCCGAAGGCAGAATCTTTAACCCAATGAGCCACCCAGGTGCCCCTGCATTATATCTTTTTGAATTAGAGTTTTCTTTTTCTTTGGGTAAGTAACCAGTAGTGCAATTACTGGATCATATGGTATTTCTATTTTTAGTTTTTTGAGGAAGCTCCATGCTGTTTTCTATAGTAAGTGCACCAATTTACATTCCCACCAACAGTGCATGAGGGTTCCCTTTTCTCCACATCCTCATCAGCACTTGTTACTTCTTGTCTTTGATTCTAGCCATTATTATTGGTGTGAGGTGGTATCTCATTTTTATTTTCATTTCCCTGATGATTTGTGATATTGACAATTCCAAGTTCTTGATGGCGCACTTTCTCCAGAGTTTCCCTGGACAACCTATGGATTGCTTGTTCAATTCCTTTCCTATCAGTTATAGCCAGCTTTGTGTGGAGCCAAGAGGCACTAACCAGATTTGCCTTCTCATTAAGGTTATGGGTGGGATAATCACTCTAGAAGGCATGACTTGTACAAATTGCTTTTGCTTTTCCTTTGTTCACAGGATTTGATAATTAACTTATGTAATTATAAAGGGACCAAAAGTCCAGAGAGGTCAGTCAGTTCCAGAGCCTCTGTCTTATGTATGACATACAGTTTGTAGCTCTTAAATTTTGTTGCATAGTTCTATTAGGATAACGTCTATAGATACTGATATTTAACCTCGGCCTTTGTTGTCCATGAGTCAGAGAATACATTTCAGTATCTTAGTGCTTGAATAAAACATGGGTCATAAGTTCTGGAACCCTCATTTTAGAGATGAGGAAATAGTGACTTCAGAAGCATATTGATTATAAATTCCCTAAGCATAAAGGCAGAAATAGACCAAACTCATTTCCCAAGACTCCAAATCCAGCCTCCCCAGTGTACCCTGATGTTTCCTTGGGAGGAAAAAGCAACTCAGTGACCAGAAAAAGTAGATACACAGAACAAAAATGAGAGCAGGTGGGCCTGTGTTGATACCAGCAAGTCCCATTCAGACAGAAAATACTACTCACTTTCTCACAACCAGGTTTCTACTCTTTGGTTGGCTGCCGGCATTTGCAGGTCCAAGTGACCCGCACTACAAGTCAGTATGCAAGTCTTGGTTAGTTCAACTCTCTGCCCATCCCAGTGACCAGGTTCAGCTCTGAATCTCCCGTCCACCACTGCTTCTCAAAGAGAAAGAGGTCGGCATCTTGGCACATCTCTATAAAGCCATTTTCACATACTGCTATAGGCTCTTTGGGGATTTTGATAATATTCTGGGCTCAGTGACTTCAGCCTGTATAAACTCATAGAGTATTTACTTATATGGGATTTTTCAACCCCACTTTCCACTCTGGGCTGAAGAATTAGGCAAAATGCCTTGAATTTATCCTGGGAATCATAAAATGGATTCTGCAGAGCGGTATTGGTTAAAAAATAGTTCTCCATATGGAACATAGAAGAGTGCTGGAGAACAACCTTCCTTGAAGTTTTTTAAGATAAAAACAACAATGTTTATAGTTTAAGGATAAATTGGGTGACAGGAGGACTAAGTTTGTCAGGGTTCTTTCCAGGTGCAGCTCTTAGGAAGTAGTATTTTTCTTAAATATAGTAAAGAAGAAGATACTACATTTCTCAATTTTATATATTTTTAAGTGCTTGAGACAGAGCTGTGGCATTAGAGTTGGTCAACTTTAAGGTCTACTTAGACAAAACTGTGAATTCAATTAATCTGCTATTCCACCATTCTTTTAGGCACATTTTCACTCCCATCATGGAAATCCTTTTTTCCCTCCTTCCAGTGGAATTCCACTCCTTTACTCTGTTATCAAAACCTACTAAATATTAAGCATAACCTAGTATATATTGAGTGATGATCATCATCTAATATATCGATTAACTTAAGAGAGGGACTTCTTTCATATTTCCAAAATTATGACAGGCAGAAATGCTCTTCCTCCACCTTATTAATGCATTGACCCTGGACCTCTTTGCCTGGTGTAGTATCATGGAAATAGCTAGGCAGACCTTGAGTGAGTTTGAGCAGTCATTAACTCTTAAGTCTCTGTTTTCTCCTTTGTAGAACAATAGCTATTGGGGTGAACTCTTTGAAATTGTCAGGTTAGTATCTCCTGACCTGTCAGGCTGGTACCTAATATTTCCCAGGGTTGTCATGAGTTTTAAATGAGATAATGTACAGAAAATGTGTAGCACATGGCCAGTCACATGTCAGATGCTTCCTCTTGTTTATTAAGTCTGTTCCAATGCCATGACAATGGTATTACTCTCTTTCTAAAAATGAAAAACAGGTCCCACCAATTTTCTAGAGAAAGTCCTTTAACTTTTCACTTCTGTTTGTGGTTTACATGATGAAATATTGCTCATCTAAATAACAGAGAACTACCAGACTTATAGAATTTTCCTTTATCCAAAATTTTCTTATAGTAACTGATAATGGCCTCCTTCCCTCCCTCATGCCTTTTTTCCCCTTGAAAATATGCCCCTTGAAAATTGCCCCAGAAACTGGCTATTTACAATACGTATGTTCCAGAAATCCCTTGTAATGAACCATACAAATCTATTTGTCCTGCTGCTACTATAATTGCCTATATCTTATTATAACTTAATATGTAACAGATTTTTTTGGCGAGGCCAGAAGCAACTGAGCATTCACTGAAAACGCAGACGCTGAAGGTTGTTGAGGAGCCAGTGAACCCACTAATTGGATAAAGTGGGGGATGGTGTGGAAATTTAATTAAACTGGCATTTGCTTTAGCTGCTGAAAATATTAATCAGAAAATGAGTTTTGAAAAAAAAAAGTAATAGGCGGGGGTGGGTGGCAACATGAAAAATTCCATAGGTGCCATTCTTCCTGGCATTGATGAAAAAGTGATTCTTTTTTTTTCCCATGAGGTGTGGGTCATCTGTCCAGTGAGCTCTGCCTACAGCTAACTTGGGCAGAGATCACAAAGAAAGGCGCTTGGAAAGCTGTGAGTTGGGAGGAGGAGTGTGAGATTCTTGATTTGGGGACCAGATGCATCTCTTGGCAGTCCTTGATACAAACATAAAGATAAAATATGTGTCTGGGAAAAAAAAAAAAGGAAAAGAAGAAAAAAGCCGATTTCCCTTTTTCTTCTAAAGAAACACTCCTCCCAACAAGAGATGAGCTGAACATCTGCATCCATTCAAGCAATAATGCTTAAACAATTGTCAAATTTGAGAGGGGTGGATGAGGATTTTGAACCAGGCGTTTAAATACATTCCATAACCCAGGAGCCATTGGAAAGACATTGCCCTCCCTAGGCTTGCAAACAAGAGTGGAGGAGGGCAAACACAGATGGGGCCTCTTGTGTTTGGTTTAAGAGCTGCTCTTATAGGTTTGTTTAAGTGTTTTGAGTGGCCCGGACAGTTGTTCCCCCAGAGACCATTGCCCTGTCTCTACTGGGGACAGCTGGGCCCTGCAGGAAACTCAGTGTTAATGGATTTAGGTCAAGAGCCTGTAGGGAAGAAGAAGATAATTCTTCACTCAGAAGGCTAAAGGACCCAGAGTTTTCTCCTCAGGCTTGGCCATTTGGACTTCAGCTTCCAGAAGAGGCTTTTCGGGCAATGGGTGCTTCAGCTCATGGTTTAACCTTGCTTGCTCCAAGAACACCTATCATATGAAAATGAGAAGGTACAAATGCCCAAGATTCTTGCTACATTTTCATGGTTGTTTTTTAAATTTTTTTTTTAAATCATTTGGGAAAACTCTGATGACCAATGCTGATCTAGACAAAATGTGTGGCAATACTTCTATATAAATTTTTGACTATTTCTTGTGAGTGGCCCTGAGAACCACTGCCCTCAAATGGGCAACTGCTGAATGGGGCACACTCTCCTATAGCCTCCAATGTCCAGATCCTCTGTCACCTCCCCTGCTCTCTCTTTGGCCATGTAGTAAGATGGTAGGGCCAAAAACTAGGAGAAGAGGAAACATTTTTCCTCGGCTTCTTTTAGTTCCCTCAGAATAGTCTCTATTAGTTTCCTGGGGTTACTGTAACAAAGTACCACAAACTGGGTAATTTAAAACAACGGAAATTTGGGACACCTGGGTGGCTCAGTGGGTTAAGCCTCTGTTTTAGGCTCAGGTCATAATCTCAGGGTCCTGGGATTGAGCCCCGCATCAGGCTCTCTGCTCAGCAGGGAGCCTGCTTCCCCTCTCTCTTTCTGCCTAGCTCTCTGCCTACTTGTGATCTCTCTCTCTGTGTGTCAAATAAATAAATAAAATCTAAAAAAAAAAAACACGGCAATTTAATGTCTTATAGTTCTGGAGGCCAAAAGTCAAAAATTAAGCTGTTGAGAGGGCCAAGCTCCTTTTGAAGACTGTGGAGACAAATCCTTCCTTGCCTCTTCCTAGCCTCTAGAGGTTCCTGGGCAAGCCTTGGCATTTCTTGGTTTGCTTCCATTTTCACATGGCCATCTTCCTCTATGTTTGCCTCTCTGTCTCTGTGCTGCTCTCCTTCCTCTCATAAGGATACCAAGCGCTGAACTAGGGTCCAACCTAAGCCATTATGTCCTCATCATAACTTGATTACATCAGTAAAACTGTTTCCAAATGAAGTCATATTCATAGGTACTAGGAGTTGGGACTTCAGCATATTTCTTTGGGTGACACAATTTAATCTACCAGTCTTTACTGAAAAAAAAAATGGTATTATTAGTTATATTGCTTCCATTTGTGCCCACATGCCCGTGTCAACCTGGATTTTAAATAAAGCCCATGATAAATTTTAAAAAATGAACGAGCTCTATATTGTGTTCTGCTGGTGAATGTATTTTCCTAACTTGATCTAACTTGTACCAAAATGAATACATAACTAAAATTTGAAGTAAAAAAACTATTTTAAAATTAGTATACTACTGCCAACTGTTATTTCTTAATTCTTTGGAGGATTATGACTTTCTTGCATTTTGGTGTTCAGATGTCCCTCCTATAATGAAATAATCGTGATTCTAAATGGTATTTATTGGGACTCCTGGGTGGCTCAGTTAAGCTTCTGCCTTCCACTTAGGTCATGATTACAGGATCCTGGGATCAAGTCCTGCATCAGGCTCCTTGCTCAGTGGGGAGCCTGCTTCTCTCTCTGCCTCTGCCTGATCTGCCTGCTGCTCTACCTGGTTGTGCTCTCTCTCTCTGATAAACAAATAAATAAATAAATCTTTAAAAAATGATATTTATTTTAAAAAATTGTATAATGTCCTAATTTGCAAACTGAAGTTTTAATAACCTTGTCAATTCCTAAATACTTTGGGCTATTTTGTTTTAAATTTATATTTATTTACCTTTTAAATTCCAGTATATTTTACATATAGTGTTATATTATTTTCAGGTATACAATATCGACAGTTCTATACATTACTCAGTATTCATGATGATAAGTCTATTCTTAATCTCCTTCACTTATTTCACCCATCCTCCCACCCACCTCTCCTCTGGCAATCACTAGTTTGTTCTCTGTATTTAAGAGCCCGTTTTTTTACTGGTCCTTTTTTCTTTGTTTTGCTTCTTAAATCCCACATATGAGTGAAATCATGTGGTATTTGTCTTTCTCTGACTGATTTATTTCACACAGCATTATGCCCTTTAGGTCCATCCATGTTGTTGCAAATGGTAAGATCCCATTCTTTTTATGGCTGAATAATATTCCGTTGTGTATATATACCACATCTTCTTTATCTATCCATCTATCAATAGACACTTAGCTATTGTGAATAATGCTGCAGTAAACACAGGGATGAATATTTATCTTTGAATTAGTGTTCTCATTTTCTCTGGGTAAATACCTAGTAGTGGAGCTACTGGATCATATGGTAATTCTGTTTTTAACTTTGAGCTATTTTATAACCTAGTAAATTCCAAAAGTATAGGATTCACTGTAATAGATTTCTATTTTCATCCCTTAATGACTAAAGAGTTCCTTTAGTAAGGTAATCTCTTAAATAGAGAACATCACTAGTTCCTTAAAGTTTGGGTTTTTATTGTTGTCATTATCCATAAAATTAACTCTGTCTAGGAAGAGATGGAGCTGGAATTTACAGATAAGCCAAGGTTGACATACTGAATCAGAAATTGAAAATTGTTAGAATGTAGTTGACAATACATATGGCAAGTTAATTCTGGTTTATAAAAATTTGCATATTCCTGACTTTTTAGAGGCTTTTTAGACGTTTTAGAGGCTCTTCTCCTATATCAGATGTACTATGTCATTTTCAAATTGCGACACTGATGCCTCAATGTGTGGCTGTGATTCAGTACATCTGCAAAAACTAAATGATGCAAGGCTCCATGTAAGTGGTGTGAACTTCTCTCCCAATTGGTCATGAGATTGAAAGGCCCAGTATAGTGATAGGCTTGAATGGTCCTACAAATAAGTAAGTCACAGATAGGACAGCTAAACTAATCATAGAAAATGGTCTAGATTTTTTTTAATGTGAAAATTAGTTCAGATATACACACTTCAGCGGGAACAAACAGATTTTCATCATGCAAAGGAGGCTAGGAAAGCATTAGACCTGATGATTAGACAAGACTGACTCTGGAGAAGATGGCGGGGAACTAGGAGGATGCTCTGGTTCAACCTGTCCCCTAAAGTGAGCTGATTACCTACCAAGGAACTCCGATCACTCATGAAATCAGCCTGAGATCAAAATTCTACTCCTCAGGATCTCTACGGGGGCAGAAGACGCCAGTGGGCAGGTAAAGCCGAGCGGGAACACCGGACTGGTATCAGAAGAAAACAAAAGGGGGAGGGAGCCACCAGAGGAGACGCATTGGGAAGTAATACCCCAATACGAGAGTCCCCTAAGACTGGGGACCAGCATTAACTTGAAGTCCGATAAAAAGCACCCAAAAAGAGAAAAGATCATAGGGTGAAATTGTGGGAATTGGAACTGTTAGGGACAGGGGATTAAGTCCCCCACAGAGGCCAGACGC
>PISX010017076.1:0-44351 GCA_004024625.1 Mellivora capensis
CGAGGAACTACAGAACACTCATGAAAGAAATCGAAGAAGACGTAAAAAGATGGAAGACCATCCCATGTTCTTGGATCGGAAGAATAAACATTGTTAAAATGTCTATACTACCTAGAGCAATCTATACTTTTAATGCCATTCCCATCAAAATTCCATTGGTATTTTTCAAAGAGCTGGAGCAAATAAATAAATCTTTAAAAAAAGAATTAAAGGAAATTATATATAATTTCCTTTATTTATATATAAATTTATTATATATTTTTATAATAATTAATAATAATAAATAAAATAAATTTATTATATATTATAGATATTATAGATATTTATATCTAAATAAGTTTATATATGTATAAATAAATCTTTAAAAAAAGAAATTTCCATATAACTTTTGACTCCTCCAGTACTTAACTATTAATAGCCTACTGTTGACCCGAAGTCTTACTGATAACAAGAACAGTTGATTAACATATATTTTGTATGCTATATGTATCCTATAATATATTTTTATAATAAAGTAAGCTACAGAATAGAAAATTTTAAAATCAAATGGAAGGGAAAATACATTTACAGTACTGAACTGTTGTTTATTGAAAAAAATCCTCATGTAAGTGGAACCACACAGTGCAAACCTCTATTGTTTATATACATGAATGAATATTATAGGTCTATGAATGAATATTACTCAGCCATGAGAAAGAAGGAAATCTTGACGTTTGCAACAACATGGATGAACCTTGAGGTAATTATGGTGGGTGAAACAAACCAGGCACAGAAAGACAAAAACTGCATGGTATCACTTATATGTGCAATCAAAAAAATTAGAAAAAAAAAAAGATAAAAGAAGGTAAATTAAGATTAGAAAAGTGGCTGCCAGGGCCTGTGGGTGTGGAGTAGGGAGAGTTTGATAAAAGGGTACAAGCTTTATGTTGTAAGATAAATAAGGTCTGAGAACCTAATTATCACATGGTGACTATAGTCGATAACGTTGTATTATATAATTGACATTTGCTAAGAGTAGAACCCAAATGTTCTCACATACACCCAAGAAAAAGAAATAAAATCTATTCATCAGTTCTTCGTGTGTGGAAACCGTGTGACGTCAATGGATAAGCAGATGACACAGAAACCATGCCACTTTTTGCGTGTGTGTTCTCTGTGTATTTCTAGCCCCAGGCAAATCCTGCTCTGGGCTGGGCTTCTTAGAATAGCCCCTGTTCTGTGGTCACCAGGGCTAATGAACTGTGTTTCCATTAGCCCCCCTTTCCTGGGCTTTCTTGACGCTGCGTTATTGTTCCCTCAGCAGCTTCAAGCAGAAAATCAGCACAGAGATGCTTATGAAAGGCTGCCTCACCACTGTTAAGACTGGTGTCAGTTTTCAATTCTAGTGTTTTATATGAAACTAGTCTGTTTTTTATATTGAGTTCTATAAAAATTATAAGCCATATTAAATTTTGAGTGTGGTTAAAAGAAACAACCCTGTATGTTTGGAACTTGCATGGGGTGAGCATTTTGTATTATAAATTGCAGGCACTCAGCATAACTCACAGGGCTTCGTTGCTCCTAACTTGGAGTTCTCTTGTGTGAAGGTACCCTTTGGTGTGAAATATAAAATGTTCTTTTAATATAACGCTATCTATAAATATGATTTTTTTCCTCTGGGAAAGGTGGTGGATTCTCTTCTAGTTCATTTACATATATAGTCCTGTAAAGTCTTATTTCTCTTTATATCGTAGGACATAATTCTAGGTATCTTAGAATATTTCCAGATCCATAAACTTTCCTCACTAATTCTTTACAAAATTATTTATTTATTATTTATTTATTTAGAAGATTTTATTTATTTATTTATTTGAGAGAGAGAGAGAGCGTGCACAAGCAGGGGAGAGAGGCAGAGGCAGAGGGAGAAGCAGGCTGCCCGCTGAGCAAGGAGCCCAATGCGGGGCTGGATTCCAGGACCCTGGGATCAGGACCGAAGGAGAAGGCAGACGCTTCACTGACTGAGCCACTCAGGTGCCCCTATTATCCATTTTTAGTAAAATAGATGATGGTATAGTAAATGCCCTTTGCCTAAGGCATACAGTTAAGGCAACTTAATATGTTTGTAAGTAAAGGGAAAAAAATGGGATGAGACAAATATTACCCAGAGGCCCATGGTGGTTATCTTTTGGCAGAAAATTACAGCTTGGTAATCTTTGTTTCCCTTTTACTCATCAGTTTTCTAAAATTTCCACAGTGGATGTTTTATCTTGGTAGTAGGAAGCAAAATGATACTTGTTTGTTCTTTTAAATAAAGTCATTTATCCCAGTCCTCAGCCTCTGTCCCCTCCCAAGTGAGTCAGGGCTTGGGTGTGTATTTTTAAGCTTAATAATTGTGTAATGACAGTACTGTAAAATAGTTAAAGTGTACCTTGTGATGATTTGCCATACATATACACTGTGAAAGGATCTCTTCCGTTTAGTTAATTCCATTCATCACCACACACACACACACACTTAAATTTTTTTTGTTTTGTTTTTTGATGAGACCGTATAAGTTCTACTCTTAGCAAAAGTGAATTAATGCATACAGTGTTATCCACCGTAATCACCACATGGGTTTTAACTTACATCCCTCATTGTCTCTAGGTTAGGGTACTGCTCAGAGCTATCCCCAGGTGCCCTGGGAGGTCAGGAGTCACAGCCGTTTGGGGGTCACCAAAGTGACCCCAGTGGCAGACACCAGTGTGGAGAAGGCTGCAAGGCTCACTGGGTTTTAAGTCAGTGAATCCCTTTTGGTTCATTCTGGGAACCACAGTGTGCAGAGAGTTCAGGCTTTGGTTCTCTGGCAAAGGTGTCACCAAGATGAACCCCAGGAGATGTAAATCACAGCGCAGCCTGCAAGTAAAGTTGTTTTTAAGATACTCTGTGAATGAGTGTGACCTGAAGGTTGTTTAATAATACAGATTCTTTTCTCTAGAGAAATGCTAAATAATTAAAGCTTTTATATGTCTGTACTGACTTTGAAAACCAAGAGCCCAAGATTCTGATAGCTTAATTAGCTTAAAAAAAAAACTAAGAAAACAAAACTGCAAGTCATGTGGGAGTTGTAAAAAAAAAAAAAAATCAATACCTGACTTTTCCTATCACTCTACCTTCCCATCGTTCCCTGTCCTTGTCAGTGAAATAAGTATTATGCTATATTCAGATCATTATGCAAATTAATACATCTATAGTTATTCTTTTGAGCCATTTGGCTTTGGGGCAAATGATATCTTTTGTGAATGTTTTATTCTTATTTAAATTCCAAATGGTATTGAATAGGCACAATAACAATAAATTTATTCAAAATTCAAGGTTAGGAAAGAATTTTAATTAACCTGATCATTTTATATTTTTGTAAGGGAGTAGCAGTGTTTTAGCTTTATTATCTGGACCATATGGTTGCTTTAAAATAATTTTTACTTTGAGAAGCTTGATATTAGAGAAATGAAAGTTTTCATATGTTTTGGAAGCCCTATTGAAATAGTACAGCAGCACCCAATCTTAGCTCACTCCTCTTAATAGGTTTGGTCTAGCCTGGGGGATGTTTCCTGGTATACTGTGGTGTGTGTGTTTCATGTGTATGGCATCTGTGATACAGACGGGATGTGCGTGTAGTGCAGTGTGTGTTTAACGTGTGATGTACAAGGAGAGTGCCCTTGTCTGTGTGGAATGCGGTGTATGTACAATGTGCCGTGTCGGGTGTGTGTGTACAAGTATGTGCTATATAGGGTGTGTGCTTGCTTGTTCTCATAGGGGATGTGGTGTTTGTGTGTAGGTAGAATGGAGTCTGTGTATCATCACTAACTTTCGTGAGAGGGAAGAAATCAAAATTATTATTTAGTGGCCAACTCTCCTTTTTAACATGGCCTTATTTTACTGAGTTGGGTACTCAAACTGAGGGAAGAACTAAGTTGAGAGAACTAGAGAAAGGGGGAGAAGCAAGTCAGAAACTGGATGATAAAGGGGAGTGAAGTCTGGGGGCAAAAAAAGATGTCTAATACAATTGTTCTAGGTTATGGCCATCTGGTGTATGATGTGAATTCTCTCCATCCCATAAAAAATTAGTAAAATTAGGGGCACCTGCGTGGCTCAGTGGGTTAAGCCTCTACCTTTGGCTCAGGTCATGATCTCAGGGTTCTGGAATCGAGCCCCATGTCAGGCTCTCTGCTGGTGGGGAGCTTACTCCCCCCCCCCACCTGCCTCTCTGCCTACCTGTGATCTCTCTCTGCCAAATAAATAAATAGAATCTTTTTCAAAAATTAGTAAAATTAGCATCAACTTGCCAGTGCTTTTAGAGTTGGATTTGTTTGTTCTGGGATATTAAACACTACTGAATCTGGCCTCAAAATGGGCTTGAGTAGCCTAATCAAAGACTACTCAAAGGGTTGGCACGTTTGAAACATTATCTGCTTCTCTGAAGAATTTTTTTTGCATTTTTGAGTTTGGAAAGTCTAAGTCATATGGAATCACTAAAATTCAGATAAGAGGTAAAACCCAGAACTTCACGTCTAGAGATAAGGTATGGAATGATAGAACTGAATGGGACTTGTTACTTCCTTTAGCCCAAAGACTATAGAGTTTGAAAATCCATAAGAAGCTTACTGGAAAAACTAACATTATTTCCTGGAAGTCAGTGCCATATAAGAGCCTGGGATTTGGATGCAATATGACCCAGATTTGAACCCCAGTTCCAAGACTTACTATCCTGAGTGACATTGGACAGGCTAGGTGAACTCTTACCTCCCAATTCCTCATCTATAAAACATGGATAGAGAAACCTTACTTGCAGGGTTTAGAATGAGGGTTAAGTAAGTAAATATGTATAGTGTACTTGTCACAGACTTTGGCATATAGTAGGTAACAGCTTTTTATCAATCATAAGCGATAATAAGTTCAACACTACAGCATATAAAGTCCTATTGTGTAGCATTAATATGATGCTGGACAATGGATGGATTCTGTCCCTACTCCCAAGAGTAACTATAGCTATGTATTGACACTGAATTCATTCTACCACACAACTGTGTAACGAGGCAACTCTGCAGATAAACCCTTTTTGCGTGTCAAACTTGGGTATAAAAACTATTCTTGGAGGCATCAGTCTGAAAAGCATATTCATTAACTATAAAAATGAGAAATCTGATGCATTCACACCCACCCTATGTGTGCACTTGTCGTCATGGTCAAGGTACTGAGGAGACGTAGCAGAAGGTTAGCATTAAACACAGAGCATTCATAATTGGATTGTAATTCATTATTTGGTCATCAGAGTGATACAGTTCAATGGATCGCAGCACAGAAAAATGCCAGAGTGTTTTACATAATGTCAATGTGTGCTTGGTAATTATCTATCATTTACCTAGTGCTTTGTGTTTTCAGTATGTACTGCACTCATTTAAAGTGGGCAGGTGGTATTCTTGCTCCTGGAGGGCTTGGAAAACAAATATAGAATACTGTAGGAACTAGGACTGTTTCTTAGCTCTTCATGGTCCATAGTTGGGAGAACCTGGCAAATGAGGTATAGAAATGATAATATCTGGTGATCTTTGTTCCAATGAGACGTTCTTTTCATCACAAAAGGTGCCTTATTCTTACTAATTTCCTCTAGTTAGAGAGATTTCTGTGGGCCAGTGTTTCATGGCCCTTTGTGCTCTAATTCCCAAATGAAGATAGGGGGTTGGCATCTGCAAAACTAGGTGGGAGTGAGCATACTTTCTGGATGAAGACTTAAATTTACACGGTAGCCTGTATTTTCCACAGTAGTCTTACATGTATTATCACATAACCCTTACCATGCTGTGAGAGTGATAAGGGGCAATAATTACTATCTCTATTATGCAGATGAAGAAACTCCACTGTATAGAGTTAAGTGACTTGTCTAGGTCAATTTAGCTGGAAAGTAGCAGGTGCCAGTCTCAAATAAAGGACTTCCAACTTTAAGATCAACATACTTTCCATTCAAATACAAAATCCCTGTGCTAACAATCTTGGTTTTGTTGAGTAATCATACTGGAAGCTACAGTGCTAACTTCTGGGTCTGTTGGTAGACAAAGCTACTATTATCCCATAGGGAAAAGGTGGGAAAAGCACCCTTTTCTGTGAATGGAAATAGCCTTGCTCTAGCCAATAATTGGTTTGGCAAGTGGAGCATGAGCTAGATTTCAGCTCTCATTTACCCTTTCAGCCAGACAAGCTTGTGAAACACTCATGGTAGACCTGCTGGTGGGATAAAGAAAGGAATACTGTGGTAACTGGCCTCCAAAGATAGTTGTCAACATTTACTCCCACTTCTGTATGCTCATGATGTACTTCCATTGAAAACTGAAGCTTGTTTCTCCTCCCTTTAAATATGGGTTGGTATTCTGACCATTCTGACTGAGAGAATTCTGTCATAATTAGTCCAATATTTCTAAGCTCAGGCCTTCAAAGAACTGTCAACTTATCCTTCTTTCCTTTTGATGCTCCATGTTGGAAATCAAGTCATCATGCTATCAGGGGCAAAAACACAAGGAGAGGCCCACGCAGTGGAGAACTGTGGTCCCCAGCCACAACCCTGTTTGAACTTCAGCCAATAGCTAGTACTGACTGGCACCCATAAGAATTAGGTCATTTGGATTTTTCCAAGCATCCTAATGCCCCAGCTGACATGAAGTGAAATAGACCTATGTAATCAAATCCCAGAATTATTAGATAATATTATTTAAGACATTAAGTTGTGGGTTGCTTTGTAATATAATAGTAGATAACTAAAAAGAAATTCACATGGATTAGTGAGAACTGGGTCACAAATGACCAGAGCTGTTACTAGCCTCACAAGTGAATTAGCTACAATAATGAGGTGATGGCAGTGTAGTGGACTGGTTGGTGGCCCTGAAAAATCTATGTCCATATCCTAGTCCTCAGAACTTGTGAGTGTCAAATTATTTGGAAAAGGGGTTTCTGCAAATGTAATTAATGTAAGGAATCTGAGATGAGGGGATCATCATAGTAGGCTCTAAATCTAACGACAACTGTGACCACGGAGACAGATTGGAGTGATGTGGCTACAAGCATTAAGAAATGATTCAAGCCACCAGAAGCTCAAAGAGGCAAGAAATGGATTTTCCCCAAGATCCCCAGAGGAAGTATGATCCTACTAGATTTTGAATTTCTAGTTTCCAGAACCATCAGAGAATAAATACATTTCTGTAGTTTGACGCCATCTAGTTTGTGGTAATTTGTGGTAGGAAATTGATACAGATTTTGAAATGGGGTGCTGTAAATGTAAATAAACACCTAAAAGGCAGAAGTGGCTTTGAAATTTGACAATGGGTACAGGTTGGAAAAATCTCGAGATGCATGATAAAGTAAAATCAATCAATTGCCTTGTATAGACTATTGGAAGAAATCTGGATGTTAAAGATAGTCTTTAGTGAGGGCTAAGAAGAAAATAAAGAACGTGTTATTGGAACTTGGAGAAAAGGCAATCCTTGTTATATTGTAACAGAAAACATGGCTGACTTGTGTTCTATACTTGTGTAGAACATAGATTTTTTTCTTTCATCATGATAAGTAGTATATTATTTAATCCCTATCACTTTTTCCCCCCCGCCCCCCTCATTCACCTCCTCTTTCATAACCATGTATGTACTCTATAGCTAAGAGTCTATTTCTTGGTTTGACTGTTTTTCTTTGCTCATTTTTTTTGTTTGTTTCTTGAATTGCACATATGACTGAGATTATATGGTGCTTGTCTTTCTCTGACTGACTTATTTTGCTTAATCTTATGCTTTCTAGGTCTACCCATATTGTTGCAAACTTCAGGATTTAATTTTTATGGCCAAATAATATTCCTCTGTGTGTGTGTGTGTGTGTGTGTGTGAACCATATTTTTATCCATATATCTGTCAATGGACACTTGAGCTGCTTCTATAGTTTGTTTATTGTAGCGTATGTTATAATAAACATAGGGATGCATGTATCCCTTTGAATTAGTATTTTTGTATTTTGGGGGTAAATACCCAGTAGTGTGATTACTGGATTGCACGGCAGTTCTACTTTTAATTTTTTGAGGAACCTTCATACTGTTTTCCACAGTGGCTGCACCAGTTTGCATTCCAGTAGTGCAGGAGTGTTCCTTGTTCTCCACATCCTTGTCAACACATTGTTTCTTGTACTTTTGATTTTAGTCATTCTGACAGATGTGAGATAACTTTTTTTGTGGTTTCAATTTGCATCTCCCTGATGAGTGATGTTGAACATCGTTTTGTGTGTCTGTTGGCCATCTGTATGACTTCTTTGGATAAATGTCTGTTCATGTCTTCTCCATCTGACCACCTTAATTGGATTAGTTGTTGTTTGGGTTTTGAGATGTATCAGTTCTTTACATACTTTGGGTGCTGACCCTTTATTGGATATGTCATTCGAAAATATCCTCTACCATTCAGTAGGTTGCCTTTTAGTTTTGTTGATTGTTTCCTTTGCTGTGCAGAAACTTTTTATTTTGATGTAGTCCCGATAGTTTATTTTTGCTTTTGTTTCCCTTGTTTCAAGAGACGTATCTAGAAAATGTTGCTATGACTGATGTCAGGGAAATTATTGCCTATGCTCTCTTCATGGATTTTTGTGGTTTAAGGTCTCACATTTGGGTCTCAGATCCATTTTGAGTTTGTTTTTGTGTATGGTGTAAGATAAGTGGTCCAGTTTGGTGCTTTTGCATGTAGCTGTCCAGTCTTCCCAACACCATTTGCTGAAGAGACTTCTTCCCTTTGCATATTCACTCCTCCTTTGTTGAAGATTAACGGACCATATGAGTGTGGATTTGAGTTTTCTATTCTATTCCATTGATTTAAGTGTCTGTTTTTATGCCAGTACCATACTGTTTTAATTACTACCGCTTTGTAATATAACTTGAAGTCTAGAATTGTGATATCTCCAGTTTTGTTTTTCTTTTTCAAGATTGCTTTGGCTATTCAGGGTCTTTTGAGGTTCCATACAAATATCAGGATTGTTTACTCTAGTTCTGTTGAAAAATGCTGTTGTTATCACAATAGGGATTGCATCAAATCTGTAGAACATAGACTTTTAAGGGATTGTCACGGCCGGCACGACAACACAACCAGGGTCGGGAGGGTAAGAGGATGGTTAAAAGAAAGAGATGCAAGGAGATGGGGGCAGGAGGGACACAGAGGAGGTTGTCCAAACAGTGTCAGTTTATTCAGCTACGTGTGCTAATAGATATAGTTGTAGCAAGGCTGGAAACAATTATCCATAACAAGCCTAACAATTATCACAGGTTCCCACTATAAATTCCTTAAGCATCTTCGTACAGACATCCTGGCGCCAAATGGCTGTTACATATAGATAAATTCAGGGTTGCTACACGAGGTGAGAAAGGGCACCAGCTGTGACTCGTTCAGACACAACAAGACCTTGGCTAAGGCCCACATTGTTTTGTTCCCAATTAACCAATGTGAGAGGTCACACAGGTGAGCAGAAGGCACATAGCTCAGACCCTTTCTCAGTGCTACTCAACTTTTCCAACTATTAGGTCATATTAACCTTTTAGTTTTCAAGGAGTCACAAGCCAGGGTCTGGTTTGGCTCCTGTCTCCAACCTTAACGTGGCCTCCCACAAGGGATGAACTTGACTACTTGTGGAGGAGTTTTCCAAGCTAAGTGTTGAAGTTATGGCTTGTTTTCTTCTTAATGCTTTTAGCAAAGTGCAAGGAGAAAGAGATAATTTAAGGAAGAAACTGGTAAATAAAAAGGAGCAAGCTCTTATTTGGGAAGCTCTCAGCATATTCTCATTGCAAAAGTTGCTAAACTTGGGAGATTCGCTCTTAGGAAAATGTCCTGGAGAGAAGGCCAAGGGTGTGTCTGAACAATCTTTTGCTGAGGATATTGGGCATGTGACTCACACTACAATCATCTCAGCAAAATCCAGTAATAGAGATGAGGTTTTCCAGGAAAGATGTGTTGGGAATCCTCTTGTCTAATGGTGTGGATCCTGTGTTGTACACAGAAGACCTGAAAGGTTTTTGAGAATGTTGTATCTGCAGAAACACTGCTAACTGAAGGGGAATCCTGAAGGGGACGGATACAAGACAAAGTGAAAGTGGTCTGCTGGACACACAAAAGTCTATAGAAAAGAAACAAGCTGATAGAGCGACTTTATAGTGCTCAGTCTGTGCTAGTCTTCAAATAAAACAAAACCAAAAAGCAGAATGACTTGAAGAGGTTGATAGATTGACAGGCACAGGCCTACCGAGCTGAGCAGGTGCAGAAGCCAGCTGAGCTGCCACAGGCCTGCAGGGCAGAGCCTCTGGCCCAGAGCAGGCAACCTTGAGCCATAGAGGGTTATTCTCAGTCTTGAAACCTAATGGAATTTTCCCTTCTGGACTTTAAAATTGCTTGGGACTGGTGAGTTCTTTATTTTCTCTTTTTTGGAATGGTAATGTCTCTACCTCTTATGCCCTATGTGTGTCCCACCATTGGGTTTTGGAACCAGGTAACTTGTGGTTACTCATTTCACAGGTCCACAGATAAGAGTGGAATTTTGTCCCACCATGGATCATACAGACATGATCATTAGATAATGTCTCATCCAGACATGATTTAGATGATTTTGATGTGATTTTTGACTTTTGAGTTGATGATATACAATGAGAAATTAAATCTGAGCTGATGCCTGTAATGAGCTGATACTTTCAGGGATCTTGAGATGAGGTGAATGTACTTTGCCTGTGGAAATGATGTGCATATTTTGAGTGGAGCCAGACAGTAGGCGGCTGTAGGCTGAATAGCGACCTCTGAAAATGTATGTCTATTCCTAATCCCAGAACCTGTGAATAGTACTTTATTTTGCAGATATAATTTAGTTAAAGATTCTGGAATTAGTATACCATCCTGAATTATCCAGGTGGGCCCTAAATTCAATGACAGATATACTTAAAAGAGACAGAAGAGGAAGATTCCAGGATTCTACCCTCCAGAATTGTGGGAAAATAAATTTACCTTTTTAAAATCTCTTGTGTTCATGATAATTTGCTACAGCAGCTTAGAAAATTAATATAGCAAGGAAGTTCATTCTGTGGTTGGAAGGAACCTGTTTTCTTAGTTTTATCACAATCTCTTGACAGTGGTTTTTGGCATAAGATACCATAAGATACCCCCATGTCCCCATGATCCATATAGCACAAGACATTCAGCTCTATCCACACCCACAGACAGGAATTGAGTACCTTGATTTTTCAACCCTGCCTTCCTATAAGCCCTTTGAATTGTTACATAGTGGCACAATATTCCCATTAAGTGGTAGAGTGAATTCCCATACACAGTGGCACAATATTCCCATTAAGTGGTAGAGTGAATTCCCATCCCTTGATTCCAGAATTAATCTTCGGGCTAATAAAATGGGACAAAAGTGAGAGCACACAAGTTCCAAACCTATGCCTTAACCTCTTGTGTATTTCTGCTCTCTCCCAGAACCCTATCCCCAGCCTGTGGACAAGCATATGCTAGGTAGAAGATTAGAGGCCCTGGGAAAAAAGAGCCCAATTGTCCAAACTAAGGCTTTCCTCAGCCAACTTAGAGCCAAGTAGGTGAGCAAGCCCAGCTTACCCAACAGTAGGGTCACCTAACCCAACCTCCAGGTCACCAAAGCCCATGAGTAAGCCCAGCTGACATATAGACTTCTGAGTTTTAATTAAGTATCCAAATGAAGGAGTCGTTAACTAATGCAGTATGCAAGAAGACTTTTCCTAAAGGTTATTGAGAAGACTTTAATTTCCTTGTGATGAAATAAAGTCCACCTGAGAAACTCTAGGGTCAGGTATGGCTCCAATATTTCCATATAAGGTTTCATATAAATATCTGAAACTGGATGGAATGAGGAAGCAAGAGAATTTGCCTTGAAACTGTGTATGTATAGCAAGCATACTTTTTTTTTTTTGCTTTGATATATTTATCTGGGGGTGGGAATAAGGGATCGTTTTCACAAGGAATTGACATTAACTACAAAGTCCAAAAGCTGAGCAACGAGTTGGCCAAGGCAACGAGTTATAGGAGGACAGCAGAGGTTTTAGCTTGAGCAAAGGCCCCGAGTCCTTTGTTGGTACTCAGTATATTTTTAATAAATAAGCAAGTGTCCACATACCTCTTAGTACTTTGCTTCATTACCACCTTTGGAACAACCCCCGAGATGCCTACTATGCCAGCTGTCAGCCTCCCCCTCTCTTCTTTCCCCTTCCTTTCACCTACAAAATCACTGCCTGCTGATGAGTTGTAAGTCATTTTGCAGAGGAAATTGGGTGTGCAAATCCTGTGATTAGACAAACATCCCTCATTAAAAGTTGTAATCCACTGGCTCTCTGTGTGGACACCTTAATTCTGAACTGTTAACAGCCTGAGCACACTCAATGGCCCTGAACAACTCCACCTTCATCATCTCTTTTCCCAGCCCCCTCCCTCCTTGCCTGAGTCTCCAGTAGAAAAGGACATCGTGTTCCAGATGGGGTAACGTGTCCTTCTCTTACTTGCACTGATAGTATGTTTTCTCAGTTTTATTAGTCTCTTGAGAGTGGGACTGATTTGCATATTCCCTAACACTTAATTAATGATGTCACCTTCCCAGTGCCTTGAAAACAGTTTGCATTTTTTTCTTCCTCCCCGGCAGACCTCCAACAGTTACCTCCCACATTTTCTGCTGCAGTCCTTTTTATTACTTTAATGACAAATAACTGCACAGATTCTGAGTAATGAGGGTGAGAGCCAAAGGACTGTTGCAAGGGAGATGGCTGCATGTTACAAGAAGAACTTTTAGTTGTCTCTAAATCAGACAGACGAGTAGAGTAATGATCATCTTGCCGTAAGGAGACACAATTAAGAATCACTGCGGCATATGACAGAGCAGTTCATTGAACAGTAACTTCCTTCTTCACGTTCTCACTCCCTTCTTTTTTTTTTCCAAAGGAGATCGAAGCTTAATTATAGCATTGCCATTTGCAATGCTATCATTAAGATTGTGTCAGCACTTTCAATATAAATTGAATATTTTCAGGGGTTTATTAGTTAAACATAAAAACTAGCTCCATATTGAAATTTAGGGAGTCAGATCTTAATCTAAAAGAATCACAAAATATAGATTCCCTGGTAGAAAAAGGTCTTACAGGTTCTTGATTTGTATCTGATCTCTGAATGCTAGAATGCATTTAAAGCATTTTACGTTTTGCAGATTTCTAAGGAAAGGCCCTTTTGGCCAATGTTTTTCAAACTTCAGCATGCATAACGACCACAGGAGGGACTTGTTACAACAGACTGCCTTGCCCCACCTAAGCACTTATTCAGTAGGTGGGGTAGGGCCAAGTTAACATTTCTAAAAATTTCCCAAGTGATGCTTCTGTTGCTGGTCCAGGCAACCACACTTTGACAACCATGACAAGGATCAATAACAAAATTCCAAATCACGCAATCACACATCTCAGAGGTTTAGTGACATTGATTAGTATTTGAAAGACTAATCCACCATCGTGTAGGAAACAAAGCATCCTCTGCAGAAATCTACCCTGTGACTCCTCTCCACTCCAAGTGGCAGGGAGTCTTCTCTAGTCAGTTCTTTCAAAATAAAAGGGAAATTAAAAAACAACTATATCCTTGATGAGCCACTGCAATTTAAATTAAATATTATTGGGGTGCCTGGGTAGCTCAGTTGGTTAAGCATCTGACTCGGCTCAAGTCATGATCTCAGACTCCTCACTCAGTGGAGAGTCTGCTTGTCCCACTGCCCCTCTCCACAGCTCATGCTTATTCTCTTTCAAACAAATAAATAAATAAATAATTTTAAAAAATGGGTATTCTTAGGAATACTAAAGAGACCTAAAGGTAAAATCCTCACAGTGTGCCCCAATGTTTAGAGCAACAATGTCCATAATAACCAAAATATGGAAAAAGCCCCGCTGTCCATTGACAGATGAATAAAGAAGATGTGGTATATAGCTGCATGGAATATTACTCAGCCATGAAAAAGGAAATCTTGTCATTTACAATGACATGGATGGAACTAGAGAGTATTAAGCTAAGCGAAATAAGTCAGTCAAAGAGAGACAAATACCACATGATTTCATTCATGTGTGGAATTTAAGAAACAAAACAGGAACATAGGGGAAGGGAAGGAAAAATAAAATAAGATAAAAACAGACAGGGAAGCAAACCATAAATCTTAAATCTAGGGAACAAACGGAGGGTTGCTGGAGGGGAGGTGGGTGGGGGATGGGGTAATTAGGTGATGGGCATTAAATTAAGTAGGGCACTTGACAGAATGAACACAGGGTGTTTTTTATTTTTAATTTTATTTATCTGAGATAGAGCACAAGTGGAGGGGGAGGGGCTGAGGGAGAAGGAGAAGCAGGCTCCCTGTGGGCAGGGAGCCTGACATAGGGCTCCAGCAGAGGACCCTGTGATTGTGACCTGAGCCAAAGGCAGACACTTAACCAAATGAGTCACCCAAGTGCCCCAGCAGTGTGTGTTCTATGCAACTGATGAATCACTAAATTCTATCCCTGAAACTAACAGTACACTATATGTTAAATTGAATTTAAATTAAAAAAATTTAAAAACCTTAAAAAATTGCATATTCTTTTTTATTTTACTTTGTCTCTTTCCTAATGAGCTGAGTGTCCTTTGGAATGTGTTCTTGCTCTCTATACATATTCCCTTTCCCCAAGGCTACCTGTCTCTGTCAATATAGTATGTTTGAAATGGCCAACATTCCCAATTTCATAAACAGAAATGGCAATAGACTATAAATAATTTGCCCAAAGTCATAGAAATTTTGTGCTAATGGCAGATATACTTGTGGGTGCTCATTCTATGGATTTATAATCCATAATTTATAATATAAATGGACACATCCATCCTTATACTTAATTCCATTCCTTCTGTGATTGGTTCATAGCAATGCAGTTTGCTATGGAATAAGATCAATTATACTATGTAGTTTGTATATAATATAAATTTGAGATGGTGGAAGAATTCAGTAGTGACTAAACATTTCTGTGGAAGCACACTCATGAGTGAAGGAAAGTAACTTATTTTTTCTGAATTTACTAAGCCAACTAATTTTTTCTAGCATTGATAAAATGCAGCTGAAAGGCAAGTTAGTGAATTGAAGGGTTTGAATATACTCAAAAAAGTTTTATTGACTAATAGCACTTAGGAGATTCTGATATCTAATGTTTCACATCAGCGGAACTCTGTGGTTGTGTCATAGGTAGGAGCATAGAAACCCCTGCCAGTTACCTCAGTGATTATACAAGTCAGGATAGACTGAGTTATTCAGTGGTAACAAAAATCAATAAACAAAACAAACTCAAAAGTGCCATAGAGGTTATTGCCTGCTCATGCAAAATCTACTGTGGGTCCAGATGGCTCTCTGGTGTAATATTCCTTATTTACCCACATCATTTACCCAAGTGGCCTGGATCTTTTGGTTCCACTGTCTCAACTAAGGCTCCTGGGTCACCTTGGTAGGTGAAGGAAATGCCACCGGGGTGGGGCGGGGGGCGGGGCTTTGCACTGGTAATTAGAGCTTTGTCCCTGTGGACTCAGATATCACTTCTGCTCTTGGCCTAGAACAGTCACATCGCTCTGCCCAGTTTGAAAGTGTCAGGGAAAGGTAGTCAATCAGGAGGAGAGAGGATGAGATAAATGGGAGGACCAGAAGTCCTACCACCTGCTACAGTGATTCAGACAAAATTTTCTTTCTTCAATATTTTACACAAAACTGTTTTTTTTAGCTAGCATCTACCTTTTCTTTATGATTGGATAGTAGGAGGTTTTTGTTATATTTGGTTAATTGCCTCTGCTCTGCATTTTTATCATTGAAACATAAACTAAGGCCTAGTTGTATTGAACATATGTCATTTCCAAAGTACTTTTTTACATATTATCTCAGTTAATATAACCCTGCAATAATGTGTGTAGAAGGGTATCATGATTGCTGTCAGGAAACAGACTCAGCAATGCTTAGGAACTTCCAGGTTTTCCTAGTCAAGTAAGTGCTGAAGATAAGACTAAAACCCAAATCTGACTAACACCTCATATTCATTTTGCTATACCATATTACTATCTTTGTTGGAGCTCTTTATGCTTATTTCTCTCAAATAAGTAAATTAAAATTACCACTGTGCCCTTAAACATGGAACATTCTGTATCTGGTTTGCCTTAGAGTTTCAGACTTCGTTTAGTATTTATGAGGTCTGGAGTTGTTTTTTCACAAGGTTGCTGCAGAAATCATTAGCCCATAATTTCCTTAAAAGCCTAAAATTAACTCTACTTTTATTCCATTTTATTTGATTCTCACATGTGCTTTTAATATTTTGGATTATTGGCCATTAATTTTATTAAATATCTGTAATTACAGGGTCTTGGCTAACATAGCTCTGATATGTGCCCTTTGTACTTCTTTACCAGTAAATTGAGATCTGTCAACTTTTATGGTGTCATTTTATAGTTCCTCTTCCCCCAGAACTTTAGTGCTTTTTATAGAAACTAAACTCCTTGGAATTAGGTGTTTGCCTTTTTACCAAGGGAGAAAGCGAGGCCCACTAGGAGCTGTAATGCAGATTCTCAACTCCCGACCAGTTGTTCTTCTCATGGCTCTGGTTGGTATACATAGCAACATTTTGAATTGATTTTCCCATACCAAAGTGAACTATGAATGTAATTTTGTAAGGTATATAAACATTCATCCACAAAATCCAGTCTATAACCGATGTAACTATATTTCCCCTTAGGTAACTCTGGCTAAATATCTCTTATAAGCCCCCATTCCCCTGGGTGCTAGAAACTTAATTTCATGGTGTTTAGGATGCCTACCAGTAAATTGTGTCAATTTACCGACCACAGCCAATTTACCGACCACAGCCCCTTGGCACTCACCATTCCCATATATGCCGATAGTGTCTTACTGTCAACTTCTACAGCTCTCTACCTGAGGGCTCTCTCACCCACAAAGAGGGCAAAATGGAGTAACCCTCAGCCAATTATAGATGAGAGCTAAAAAATAAGTTTCCTAGCCCCTCAGGTGGAAAACTAAGGTGTATTTCACAGTCTCTCCACAGGTTCCTATTGGGATTGATTCGGAGTTGCCCACAACGGTAACATGTTCCTTAATGCATGTGTATTGGTTTCCTTCTCTTTCCTGTTTCATTTCCCCACTCCTCAATGACAGCTTCCTAAAATTACCACCCACATAAGCCCCATGCTTTTGGACACATCTCAAATTCTGTTTTGGAGGCATCGGTCCAAGATACTCCCTTTCCAGTTTCCCCTATATCTAAATACCATTGGCTCATGGAACATTGAGACACAAGTGGAGGGGTGACTGTTATACGGGTTTGAGTTCCAAATAGGTAGATACATGGATCTGGGAACCAAAAGGTGGAAGTAGAAAAGGTCCTGCTTTTATTACTCCCAGAGACTTTAAGGGACTTTGTGCTTCCCTACCCCACGACTTGAGGTTGTCAGTCTCGTGGTTCCAGTTCCCAGGTGGGGAGACACTTCCACCAGAAAACACAGCCAGAGTCTCATTCAATTTAAAGTTAAGGTTGCCACCTCATCACTCTGAGTTCCTGTGCTAGTAGTCCAGTAGGCACAAAAATGAGTTACCCCATTGGCATGGGTAATTGTCTCTGAATATCTTAGGTAGTAGGAATGGTGCCATATATTGGGCAAGGAAGAATATGTTTAGTATTAAAGTAATCCGTTAGGGTCCTGGTGTTCATATATTCAGTCAATTGGCAACCATAGCATTATAAGGGCCTACGATCCCTTAGTGGTGAAAATCTGGGTCATCCTACCAGACAAACCACCTAGAGTATCAGAATGATGATCTAAGAGTGAGAGAAATCTAGATGGCAAGGGATGGAAATAGTATCATCATGATCTCGGATTTTAAATGCAACATCAGGTATGGTAGTTTGACCCACAAATTCCCTTTTGTAAATCTTAGGAACTATGGCCATAGAATCCTGGAGTAGCTGCATCTAGATGCTGGGATAGAGTGAATGGAACGTTAGAAACAAGTACATTTGCTCAGTACAAGGTGTGGACTGTATTAGACATTGTTTTGTGCCCCACCCCACCTTCTTTAGCAGGATGCTGTAAATGCTCACAGATGACATTCTACTTTGTAGAAATTGCTTTTATCTGGTGGGTTCTTAAATATCATCCTGCATCCCAAGGAAGAGCCATAGCCAAAGGCTGAGTGATAGGAGAGTACATCAGCTCCTGCCTCAAGGAAATACAGCACCCTGGTAGAATTTATGTTCCAGAGCTCTTGTGGATGTGAAACCATATCCTTGCTCAGTTATAACCTCTTCTCTGTCCTGATTCACTTCCTCCTTTACAAGACTTTTTCTCAAGACCACTCCTTCAACTCATGCATCTTCAAATCCCTGTCACAGAGTATGCTTCAAGGGAATTTGAGCTATGACACTCAATTACACTGGTAGGTTATTTTCTGAGATTTACATAGTTTTACAGTAAAAAGGGCATTTTCTCATTTCCTCAAAAGATAGGACAAGTCAAAATTATTATTTAAAAGGTTTTTTTTCATATCATATTTTATAATCAGTCATAGTCAAGGTCATATTTGAGAATTCTGTTTTCTTCACTAATTGCAACTCTGCTATATGGAAATTTTAGCCCAAGTAACTTGCCAGAATAATTTTATGTTTGAAAGGTGGGCGTGAGCCTATCTTAGTTGACTGAAGGTAAGAATTGGAAATAGAGACTACGGAATGCACTCTGCAGGTGTTAGCAAATAAAGGGTGAAAAATTGGAGCACTTAAACATCTTCTGAGTATAAAAAAATTCCTTTCTGTCTACCTATTTGTTGATCTGTCTAATCTGTCTAGTTTTGCATGTATTTATACTCACACAGGCTCTTTTTTACTGGGCTAACATAACTATTGCTAGTGAGAAAGCAACACAGTAATACACTGTAAGAAACACTAGGTTAGAAAACTTTAAGATAGGGCCTCAGTATCATAGTTTAGAGGTGGTGGTGAGAGCAGTGCTGATTGAGTGGGGTGCTCCTTCTAAATTCATATGCATCCGCAATAATTTGGCTTTATTCTGTTGCACTTACTGGGCCATTTAATGCCTGATCATGACAACCTCTGTAGTCACATTCCTTGGCACTGTTCCTTTGTATGCTATGCTCCGTCCATTTCTGGAAAAATGTCAATGCAGTTCTCAGAAAGTGCCCTACTATTTTCATCTTTAAACTTCACACGGGTTCACAGGCTCCCTTTGCCTGGGGCTAGCTCACAATCTTGTATGGCCAAACTCTACTCACTCATGAACTATCCCACCCACTAGGAAATTGCTGATTACCTGTACATGCCATCGCATTATGTTTGCCCAGAGCCTTGTCTTTTTTCTGATTTGTTCTAAGTTGTTTGTTTGATGTTAAAGAATGTATGTTCAGGGGGTTGAGGGAAATTGTGGGGGGGAGATGAACCATGAGAGACTATGGACTCTGAAAAACAACCTGAGGGTTTTGAAGGGGCGGGAGGTGGGAGGTTGGGTGAGCCAGGTGGTGGGTATTATGGAGGGCATGCATTGCATGGAGCACTGGGTGTGGTGTAATGTAAAACTATGAATTCTGTTACACTGAAAAGAAATGAAATTAAAAAAAAATAATGTATGTTCAGTTCTGTACTCATACTGCCTAACAAACAACTTAACATAAAGTAATTGTTCAAAACTGGTGCTTATTATTATTTAAAAGTGGACACAGAGCACATACCTGAATTTTAATTAAGTTCTGCCAGTTTCAAAAGCTCAGACATAAAACACTTTTTTACTGACATAAAAGCATACCTATCACATCAATTTATTTTGTCTTTTATTCACCCACATTCCCTGATATTTATCAGTAGTCCACAATACGATGCAGATCAATGTAATTTACCATATGGGGAAATTGCAAATTACTTTGCAAACCATACAGGATTTCATAGAATTGAGGAAAGTGATGTTGGAGGACGACTAGATTCTGTGTGCAGCTGTTGAAAAGCATGGCATACAAATGAAGACTGAAGAAGATAAGATGCAAAGACAGCTTGAGTGATACTTCAAATAAGAATAATTAGTATCATAATAAAGATTAGGAAAATCCCTTGGAAAAATGGTTGAATCCTTTGAGTCCTTTTGGAAAAATTACTCACTTTATAGTAATACTTTAAAAGTAAGACATGACATAATAAATGTTGTAACAATATTTTACCTCTGATTTTTTTTTTTGCCTCTTAAGAAAAACTAATTCTAAGAATTAGCATAGAGTTGCATTTCTTACCTAAATTCCATTAGTGGCACAAGATAAACACACTTCTTTTCTATACTGTTGAGTTTCATTTTCATAGTACTGACCCAAACAGATTTTTTTTTTTCATTTTTCACCATGAGATTTTGGTTCCCACTTAAAGTGGATTCACTTTGAGGTGGTCTTCTCTTTGGGTACTGATTATCTTCATATACTGAGAACTTTCTGTACATTCAGGGACAAAACTAGAACTAAAATATGGCAATTGTAGGCAGATGACCAGGAAACTTTTGAGAATGAAAGGGAGCACATTTTATACCCATCACCCTGATAAGACTATTAACTGGAACTGCTCTGGGAAAACCAAAACATTGAGGCACCCTTATTTTAGGGAGGTGTGTGTGTTGAAGTATTTATGAAATATTTCCTGCTGGTGTGAGCAATCTCCTACTATCATGACTTCCCTGACATTGGAAGTATTCAATCAGACTATCTGTTAGCAATGATATGATGACATCTGAGAACCCCTTTCCAATCTCCAACAGCACTGCTTCTTGATATACAACTAAAGCCATTACAGCATTCCAGGGTCTTGCTTGGCTATAAAAAGCCCTTTTCATTACAACAGCGACAACAACAACAACAGTAATGGCAACACTGATAGATATAGTTCTTGGTGTTTGATAATCTTGTTTCTGGTCTTTTTCAGGTTTCAACACATTCCGTAACTGAAGACTCATTCTGCCATTGGTCAAGGTTTGGATAGCCTCAGCTGTCTGTCCCAGGCACTCCCTAGCCTTATGGAACTAGAATCACAAATGTGAGAATATGAGGACCTTAAAAGATCGGAGATTGAATGTAAAGTTGTTTTTTTTTTAAGATTTTATTAATTTGACAGACAGAGATCACAAGTAGGCAGAGAGGCAGAGAGGCAGAGAGAGAGGTGGAAGCAGGCTCCCCGCTGAGCAGAGAGCCCGATGTGGGGCTGGATCCCAGGACTCTGGGA
Source organism: Mellivora capensis (assembly GCA_004024625.1). Taxonomy (NCBI): domain Eukaryota; kingdom Metazoa; phylum Chordata; class Mammalia; order Carnivora; family Mustelidae; genus Mellivora; species Mellivora capensis. Next base: position 21,335 of record PISX010017076.1, read on the forward strand.
TCATGACCTGAGCTGAAGGCAGAGGCTTTAACCCACTGAGCCACCCAGGAGCCCCATCCACATTTACTTTTAATATTCATGCAGATTCCCTTTGACATTACCTACTGTGTCAGAGTTAATCCAATAAAGATAAAATATAGCTCAGCAAAACACCAGTTGATTCCAGCTTTCTGGCAATTATTAAAGACTATTTCACACTGGTTCTTTCAATCAATGTATTTCCCCTTGGATATGATGGCGCTCCTCTTTGAAGCTTTCAATCCTCCCAGTGGATTCAGAGGAACACTCAGGCCCTTTTTCAGTCTCTGGGTCTCAGAGGTAGTTCAAAGAGCACAACAAAGCTTCACAGGTTTATCCTCAAAGGCTGACACTGTCTGTTTGATGTATGGTGACTTAAAAAGTCATCTCTAGTAAAGCATGTGTTTGCTACCAGTCTATCGAATCAGCCATTTATCAACTTATCTGTATTCACCCAGTGCACCTGCTAACAGCTCAAAGGAGAACACTCACTGTCTCCTGCTGCACTGACTATTGATTTGATTCCTTCCTCTAATTTTATATTGTTTTGCTGCCCTGTGGATTAAGCAGGTCCTTTACTGGATGAAATGAACATGGAACCCATGAACTGATAGCATTTGGGTGTTGTGTTCAAGAGCCCAGAGGGCAACAGACTCTTCACAGGTTGAGGACAGCTTGGCTGGCAGAGTGGCTTTCCTGTCCTAGAATGCCTTGCATTTCACTTTTATCCACATTGCAGGCATTTCACTGTAGGGGTCCTGCTAGGAAACTGCAGAGAGATCACTAGGAACTCCCAACATCATCTGCAGAAGCTGCAGATACCCAGTGCTCACCAGTACATGCAAATAGAACCCTGGATTGAAGACAGGGTACCCTAACTCACTCTCAGTCTAAGCATTTCCCCTTAACCATTTCCATACTCCAAGAAAATCCTCCTTTATTCTTTGTAGTCCTGAGCACATGATTCCAGCTGAAAATTTTTCCTTCCCACTTCTCTGTCATTGGTTTTTAATTAAAATGAGGCTACCTCACTGCATCATGAAAATTATTATTGTTCCTCATCTCTGGTGTGGTCATATAATTTGATTAACATCAGATGTAATGCTTCAGCTATAGAAAACACTATTTTAGTGAATTCTTTTGGAAAGGACAAAGACAAGGTTAATATTTTTTTTCCATACAACATTATGTATTTTAAGTAGAGCAGCTGCTATATAGAGATGGCAAGAGTTCTATTATTGTAGAATAAGTTGTAACACGAGGTGGACCGAAGATTATTGTTTGTTCCTAATTCCCTCTCCACTTCTAAAAGACGTCATTCCCTTTCTCTCTCTGTTACCATGTTATACAGATGTTGAAATTCACCAAGATTGTATCACAGTACTCTTTTATTCTTGCTTTGTACACATTTGCTGGTTGATCTGATTTAGTTGTAGCTCCAATTATTATCTAATTGCAGAAACCCAACCCCCAAAAAACCTATTTCCAGCTTTGAGTTCTCTGCTGAGCACCAACCCCTCTTTCTGATAAATGTTCCCATTTACATAGGTTGCAGGCAACTTAATCTCAATGTGCTCAATGCTCAACCCATTACCTTTATATGTAACTTTTCCTGAATTCTTTGTCAGGAGTATTCGCTAAGAACCATGTCCCTCATTACTGGAGTCAACACTCCAGTTATAATTAATCTCCAAGTAGCATCCATTAAATCTTTTTTTTTTTCTTTCTTTCTTTCTTTTTTTTTTTTCTTTTTTTTTTTTTTTTACCTCTTCCACCTTCCTATACTGTTCTTGTCACAGGTCCATCTCAGGGTCCTGTCATCTCTAGACCTAACCACTTCAATAAACTCCAGATTCACCCATCTACTTTATGATTATTAGTGTATTTGTTTAAAGTAAAACTTAACCACGTTGTTCTCACTTAACTTCCTTATTAAAAAAGCAATTAAAAAACTTAATTGCTTACCTAAATTGTTTTACTGACTCCCGTTTGACTTCAGGATAAAGTTCAAAATTACCTAGCAATGCATAGCAAACTAATTAATTCATAGAGTGAATCTTCAGGTCTTTACAGTGAGTATTGGTAGTTTCAGTGGTAAGAGGCAGACAGAAGCCATCTCCACAATCCCTCTACCAAGTGGCACGTGCCAATCAAAATCAGTCTCAGGTCAAACTCTGCCAAACTCACAATCTCAACAAAATTCAAAGACTTACACTATCAGATATATTTTACTAAAGCTATAGTCATTAGTAGTGTAAGGATAGAGAATTAGACCAATGGAACAAGTACAAACATAAACTCACATATACATGGCCACTGACTTATTGCAGTTTGACACCACAGAGCAACGGAGAAAGGACAATCTTCTCAATAAACAGTGCTGGGCCAGTTGGATATCCAGACCCCCCCCAAAAATTATTCATCTGTCCTTCATACCATACCCTAAACTGGTTGACAAGGAAAATAATTTAAAGGTAAAACATAAAAAAAATGAAGCCCCTGGAAGAGAGATTCCAAGTGTGAGATGCATTTGCTGTGTTGTTTCCAGTTCTGAGATGGAGGGGGCCATGCACAAGGACTAAAGAGAGATCTTGAAGGGCTAAAGGCAGCTTCCAGTTGGTAGCCAAGAAGGGAATAGGGACTTTAGTCCTATGATGACAATAAGCCAACTTCTCCTAACTAAAAGAATGAGCTCAGAAGCAATTCTTTCCCAGAGCCTCTGGATAAGATCCCAGGCTCTCCCTGATACTTTGATTTCAGCCTTGTGAGACTCAGAGCGGGGGAGCTAGTTGAGGCCACCCAGACTCTGACCTACAGAAGTGGGAAATAGTAAATTTGTTTTCCTTTAGTCTGCTTAATTTGTGGTAATTTGTTACAGCAGCAATAGAAAACTAATTTACTCATTAAGAAGGAAATGGAGACATAAATGATGATATATACTTAGGATGCACTTTGGTAGAGGAGGGGTCAGTAAACTATGACCTTGCTTCTGTAAATAAAGTTTAACTGGAACAGAGCCAGGTCTGTTTCTGGATTATCTAGGGCTGTATTTATACTACAGCAGCAGAGTTGGGTAATTTTGACAGAATCTTTATGGCAGTCAAAACTAAAACTATTTACTATCTGGCTCCATAAAGAAAAAGTTTTCTGAACCCCTTTACAGAGGAACAAAACATAACAAACTACATACAATAATGAGGATGAATATCACAGACATAATGGTGAATGACACCATAAATAAGAGGACTTACTGCACAATTTTGTTTTCTAAAGTTTACAAGAGGCAAAAACCAACCTTGCTTACAGGAGTCAGGATGCTGGTTGCCTTCGAGAAGGGGGAGGGGAGGGGAGTGATTTAGATGTGGGTGTAAAGAGGCTTCAGGGGTGCTGGTAATGTGCTCTTTTTTGGTCTGGATGGTGGTTAAATGGCTTTCTGAAAAATCCATGAAACATGATTTCCTCACTTTTTACGTAGGCCATTTGCTTCCACAAAAACCTTTAAAACAGTTTGACTTCATCCAGACATTTAAAAAATATATATAGCTTTGAGGTCCTTAGTAACAATGAACTAAACCTCAAAATAGCTTGTGTTTAGAATGTCCTCTGGGGTCCATGCAAAGACTTCTACTGGTTTCTAATGTCTTGGACCAGTAGCATTTGACATTACCTGGGAGTCCGTTAGAAATGCAGACTCTTGGCCCCATCTTAGATCTGATGAATTAGAAACTATATTTTAATAAGATCCCAGCTAATTCCTTTAGACATTAGAGTTTGAGAAGTAGTGCCTCTATAAATTTGCTATTTCATTGCTGCTTATCTTTCACAAAACATATTTCTACATAGTCGGAAGTACAGTTCTAGGCAACTCATGCTTCCCAAACTTCTCACACACATCTGGGCAGGACTGCTCTGAAGCAAACATGGCTTCCCCATGCCTCTTGGGTTAGAGCTCTCTGGTTTCTGCAGTACTCAGGCATCAGAAGACACAGGCACCCACACACATTTCTCTCATTTGCATCTGGATAGGCAAATGGACCTCAGATTCATCTTTTTTGTAATAATAAAGGGAACAAACATGAATAATTTATTGGTAATAAATATGCCAGCCTCTTTCTGTGTCACCCTACAGTCCAGACCCCAGGGGGAATATAAACATACCTGTGGATTATTTTTATAATCTCAAAGGGTTAGTTTTTCATCTTCAGAGAGTTGAATAGAATGAGAAAAGCTCTAGGAGAGTACGATCTTCATCATGTAGGAAATAAAGTAATCTTTCTTCTCTAGAAAACTGAAGAAAGGTCATGTATCACAAAATTAGATGTGGAAAAACTAATAATGTACTGTTTCAACATTAGAGGAAAAGAATGGAGAAATGACCCTTCCTGGATAATAGTTCTTATGTAAATAACCCAGAGATTGAAAGTTAGAAAATGTGTATTAGAGATTTCTAGATAATGGTCCTGTGATTTGAATGTTCCTGGTATTTCTTTCTCACATATAATGTGACTTTCAAATGGCCACTATGTTGCATATCCTTGCTGTTTGTTGTTCCTCCCAATTGTGAAAAGTCATGTGTTCCTGGAAAAATCAAGACCACCCAATGGTGCAAAATTTGAAAGTGCTGACTGGGGTTGAGGGAAGAGAGATTTTGAAGGACAGTATGGAAACCTTCTCTATAAAATAATGTAACTACTATGTCATAAAACCAGTAACTCTACTGTCGCAGAGGACCAGTAAGCAGCCAGATGTGGGACATTGGTCTGTGTGGTAGAATGGCCAAAATAAGTAGTTTCCTTTTTAAATTTTATGGTTTTGTATTTGGGAAATATAAACATCTCAATTTTGCCAGATCTTCAGTAAAGACATTGAATGAGCGAGTAAGTGAATGAATAAGAAAATGCATGTAGGCATTTTCTGAAAATCGGTGCAAGGAACTGACTTCCATATTAGGGTCAAGTGATGAGAAAAGGTTTGGGATACAGGGGCAGGTGAGACCCAGAACCTAAACCACAGTGAGTCCAGGCATATAGCTTCATGTGCCTGCAAGAGCCTGAGGGGACAGACGACTATAAAGTTCTCTGGGAGTTTACGGAAGTTTTATGGAGGACAGTGGGCTTTCCAAGGCCTGTGGTCTTGGGGACTAAGCCACAGCTAGAAATTAGAAAGCAGACTGATTCCTGTTGATGTGTGTTCCCTCAACTGAAAAGACAAACATGAAAGTAGCTGCTCAAAATATTGTATAGGTCGTATCACAGGGTATGAAATTATCTTAGAGTGGCCGGGTTGGGTTTTCTTGTGTATATATGAATAATAGACAATTATGTCTCATATTCTATCCCATTCAAGAAGAAGAAAATATTAAATATCTTTAATGTGAAAATTGGAATGTATTTACTTGCCAGTTATTACAATCATTATTACTAAAAAGAAAGCGAGAGTATTTTAATATGGTTCATCATCTATGTTATGTTGTTATATACTATAAATACTCGACAGAAAGCTAGTCTAATGTAAACATGAGTGCTGGTCTTACTCCCAGGGGCAGTCAGTTATAATAATCAGGAATCCACACTTCAGAGGTGATCATCTAACATTATATAGCAAAGGCCACACTTCAGAGGTAAGTATTAAATACATGGTTTTTATCCTTATGTACTTATTTGTTAACTGGCATAATGGATATTAGAATAAATGCTTTTTGGAGAAACTGGCAACTTCTAATCAGCATACCGGGTATTAGAAATGGGCTCTCATTGGTGAAATGAATGCTAATTAAGATGCAAGGACTGGCTAAAGTATTTAGGAGTCCCTGAAAGGACAGAGAGTTAGGGCTTCTTCAAGTTTACAGAGCAGGTTGTATGAGCTTAGTGTCAGCCTGCTAAGGGAGGTTTGTTTACGGAGGACCTGAACACTTTGCTGACGTGCTTTTGTTCAATATCTGTGTGCATGTACAGCAGTGTTTTGACTGAGATTTGGTTTGAGGAGGATGAGGAGGAAGTGCCTGTCACCTTCCTTTAGCATTTTGGCAGCTGCCATCTTTCAGAAACTAAGAGCTTTTCATAACTAAGAGCTGTTCATGACCAACTTACTAAAGTCAGCTTTCTTTTCTTTTTTAAGATTTTATTTATTTGACAGAGAGAAGGAGCAGAAGGCAGAGGGAGAGGGAGAAGTGGAGGGAGCCCTGTATGGGGCTGGATCCCAGGAGCCTGGGATAATGACCTAAGCCAAAGGCAGATGCTTAATGAACTGAGCCACGTAGGTGCCCCTAAAGTCAGTTCTCAATAATTTGTTAAAACTTTATCTATTTTGCATTTTTTATTTTAGTCAGTATTCTTTCACCACTGCTCAGGGCTCTGATTTGTGGTGGGCCCATGTCCTTTAACATTTCACTGATTTTTCTTTAATTCCTTTCTCCCTCCTTCCTTTCTTTTTCTGTCTTTTCCTTTTTTTTTTTTCATTTTGCCATTTCTTCCTCTCACTGTTGCTTGCTCCTTTTCTTCCCCACACCTTCCTTTCTTTCCCTCCTTCTTCCCCACTTTCTTCTTTTTCTTCTCCTTTTTTTTGCCTGAATAGTTTGAACATTTCCCTCCAAGATAGTGAAGCTTTTAATCTACTGTTTTGTTCTCCTTGTCTTCCTATTCTGAAATTTAAGTGGCTTCTTTTAAAAACAAGTGCTCTCTCCTTTCCCAGAATGTGACAATAGGATGCCAGATGTGAGTATTTCCTTTTGAAGGCCATGGTAAGGGCAACTGGTCCTCTGCTTTCACTGAACCTTGGTAAATTTCCTAATAGCCTAGATTCATCTGAACTCTCCTACTCAAGGAAGCGTTTGTCTTCATCTTGCTACTTGAGGAGGTTTGAATCATTGTTCTGCTACATTCTGTCTCTGGCACTGGGCAATGTGTCTATATTTTCTCAACTTCAATTTCTATATCCACAAAGTAGAACACAAAATGTTTACAAAATAATACACAGAGCATCCTTTCCAACTTTGGTTATGATCATAAATTTTTACCCGAATTTTTGGGTTATGATCCTACTGGAGCTTGGACCTTCCTTTCCACCGAACTAGTTGGATTTGCTTGTGTTTGTCCAATAGGTATCAGACCCAGGTATGTTTCCTGATTTCAGCACCCCTGTTTCCCTCAGAGCACCTCAGTTCCCTTCCTACATTCACATCCACATATATCCACACACACAGTACCACACACAATACACGTGCATGCGTGCATGCGTGCACATGCACGCACACACACACACACACACACACACACGGTGTTGGAGTGCACACAGAGGTTCCTGGCCCTTCCCTTAAACTACACCCGCATACTTGGCAGCCTTGTATGCTAGGAAGATTCATTTAAATTAGTAATATTAATAATTTTTCCTTTATTTTCTCTCAATAATTATAAATTTGTAGAATTCCTTTCCCAGGATATATTTAAGCTCTAGATTGATATCTACCTATGTTGAAAGATTTGAAATCCTATTCATCAAGTGCTTAAGAGTGTAGGGCCTGGAGTCAGAAAGACTGGCTTCAAATCCTGGCTTTGCTATTTGGTAGCTGTGTGAATTTTGGCAAGTGTTTTAACAGTTTTAGACCATTGTTCCATCCCCACCTATTTATCTAAAGATGGCAGAGTCATGCAGTGGAAGGAGCGTGGTCTGGGGCAGCAGAGACATAGTTTCAAATCTTGTTTCTACCATTTATGAAATGAAAAACTTTGAGAAAAATCTCTCTTTCTGCTTCTGTTTCTCATGTATAAGGAGAGATAATGTTGTGCAGTAAAGGACTGTAGTAAAGATGAAATGAGGTCATCTCTTTTTAGGGCATCATGGAGATGATCAGCTGTTTCTAGATGAAACTGAAAATCTCCTTCCCAGTCACCAGCTGCTGGAAACTTACTGCAGTGGATGATGAATGCAAACAACATACCTTTATGAGAAAGGTATGGACACAGAAGTTGCTGCTGATGCTCTAGTGAAGAGTGGAAAATATGGTCCAGTTCAGCAAACAAGATTTCCCCATGAAGTAGGCTGTCTTGACCATAAATATGTCTGCTCGTCACTGAGTAGAGGAATTCCTGTTATAGACCCAGGAGAACTGGAGAAAAAAAGCACAAATCTGTTCAAGCTTTCATTGTAAACACCAATCTGACTGTTCTCAACTTGGTTATTGTTTAAAAAAAAAAAAGATTTTTATCCCTGAACTGACTGATACTGATATGCTGCTCTTTGTCACTGCAGCCCCCAAAAGAACTAGCAGAATTTTCAAATGTTCAAAACTTCTCTAAAGAAAATGATGCCCACTGGTGTGTTATAAGGAAGTCCCTGCACAAAGAAGGTAAGAAACCCAGGGCTAAATTATTCAAGATTCTGTGTTTTGTTACTCCACTTGTCCTGCAACACAAACATCAGTGAATTGCTCTGAAGAAATGGTATACTAAGAAAAATAAGGGCAGGGCTGCAGAATTTGATAAATGTTTGGACAAGAGCATGAAGGAGGCCAAAGAAAAATGCCAGAGATTGCTGAGAGACATAGCTGTCCTTTTGGAGAGCATTTATATCTAAGTCCAGCCAAAAATAGGATTTTCTGAGTCTGAGTCCAGCCAAAAATAGGATTTTCTAAGAGTAACACACAAAAAATAAGATCAGACATTTTAAAAAGGTTAAATGAGATAAAAATATATGAATATATTTAACTACAAAAGACTTTGCAAATGTTATTTCAAGCCCCAGTAAGGGTGCCCTCACCTAAGGGTACTTTTCAGCGTTCAAATAGGTCAAAAAAGGAAAGATGGATGGAATCTCTTTCTTTAGCTATTTTTCATGGTACTTGTGGCTTCCCTGGGTTTCTCACTTTCTATAGTTCTCATGCTCTCTTTCATGTATTGCTCCTGGGACTCTCTTCTTTCTCTCCTTTTTGTCTTCTAGAGCAGCTGCCCAGCCCAAAACACTAAACAACAATAAAAAAATCACCTTTCAGTCTCTCAAATTTTGCCACAGATTTCTTGTCTGTTGTTTTATTTCCAGCTTTTGACAACTTTTTTTTGAGGTTCTCTTGTGAGAGGCACCCCTCATAGAGCTTTGCTCATCATGATAAATTGTGGGGAACACAGCATGCCTGAAAGCCCACGTACTTGGTCTTGAAGAAAAGCCAGTAGGGCAGCTTGTTGGATATGAGTCTTTTGATGAAACAACCAGTGGATGGAGGAAGCTGTAGGGGCACCTGAGTGGTTCAGTCACTAGGCGTCTGCCTTTGGCTCAGGTCATGATCCCAGGGTCCTGGGAGTGAGCCCCACATTGGGGTCTCTGCTCAGCAGGGGTCTTGCTTCTCCCTCTCCTACTCCCCCTGCTTGTGCTCCCTCTCTTGCTGTGTCTGTCTCTGTCAAGTAAATAAAATCTTAAAGAAAGAAAGAAAGAGGGAGGGAGAAGCTGTTTTTCTATTCAGGATAAGCTCCCAACTAGTCCCCAAACAGGATGCCATTAGTGCCACACAGCTTTTGGTCCTTAAGAGAACATCCCTGCACAGAAATCTGGAACACTGGTGACTCAGAAGGCATTCCCTTCTGACTGTGAATAAAGGGTGTGAAGAATAGATTTTGCGTAAAGACTAAAGTTGTAGTAAGAAATTTGCCCCAAACTTAAACACTGCCAAACACAGAGACTATTTGAAGGGCAATATGGGAGTGAGTTTGTATTGGAAGTATAACCTGTCAATTCAGAATATCAGAATGTTGTAGCTGGTCACTCTAGACTGGGTTCCAAGCTCAGAAGGCAAGCCCACAGCCTAACTGACAGAAGTTGCCTGTTGGGCACAAAAAAAGACACATAGATCAATGGAACAGAATAGAGAGCCCAGAAACAGACCCTCAACTCAATGGTCAAGTAATCTTTGACAAAGCAGGAAAGAATGTCCAATGGAAAAAAATACAGCGTCTTCAAGAAATGGTGTTGGGAAAATTGGAACATTTCCTTACACTACACACGAAAATAGACTCAAAATGTATGAGAGACCTCAATGTGAGACAGGAATCCATCAGAATCCTTGAGGATAACACAGGCAGCAACCTCTTTGACCTCAGCTGCAGCAACTTCTTCCTAGGAATATCGTCAAAGGCAAGGGAAGCAAGAGCGAAAATGAACTATTGGGACTTCATCAAGATCAAAAGCTTTTGCACAGCAAAGGAAACAGTTAACAAAACCAAAGACACCTGACAGAATGGGAGAAGATATTTGCAAACAACATATCAGATAAAGGGATAGTATCCAAAATCTCTAAAAAGCTTAGCAAACAACACCCACAGAACAAATAATCCAATCAAGAAATGGGCAGAGGACATGAACAGACATTTCTGTAAAGAAGACATCCAGATGGCCAACAGACACATGAAAAAGTGCTCCACATTGCTGGGCATCAGGGAAATACAAATCAAAACCACAATGAGATACCACCTCACACCAGTCAGAATGGCTAAAATTAACAAGTCAGGAAATGACAGATGCTGGTGAGGATGCGGAGAAAGAGGAACCCTCCTACACTGTTGGTGGGAATGAAAGCTGGTGCAACCACTCTGGAAAACAGCATGGAGGTTCCTCAAATATTTGAAAATAGAGCTACCTTATGACCCAGCAATTGCACTACTGGGTATTTACCGTAAAGATACAAATGTAGTGATCTGAAGGGGCACGTGCACCCGAATGTTTAAATCAGCAATATCCACAATAGGAATGGATAAAGAAGAAGTGGTATACACACACACACACACACACACACACACACACACACACACACTATGGATTACTACACAGCCATCATAAGAAAAGAAATCTGCCATTTGGGACGACGTGGATGGATCTAGAGGGTATTATGCTTAACGAAATAAGTCAATCAGAGAAAGACAACTATCATATGATCTCCCTGATATGAGGAACTGGAGATGCAATGTGGGGGGTTTGGGGGGTAGGAAAAGAATAAATGAAACAAGATGGAATCAGGAGGGAGACAAACCATAAGAGACTCTTAATGTCAAAAAACAAACTGAGGGTGGCCGGGGGTAGGGGGGTAGGGAGAGGGTGGTGGGGTTATGGACATTGGGGAGGGTATGTGCTATGGTGAGCACTAGGAAATGTGTAAACCTGGCGATTCACAGACCTGTACCCCTAGGGCTAATAATACATTATATGTTTATAAAAATAAAATTATTAAAAAAGAAAAAAGAAGTTGCCTGGTGGGGACTGTCGCATCAGGAAAGGGTAGACATGTCAAGGGGGAAATGCAGCTCTACTCCTGGTGATTATTGTCTTCATGCACATGGCAGTCAGAATCTCCAGTTTATTGAGAGAAACAGGATTTTAATGCAAAATCCTTTGGCATATTTGCAACTAATTAAACTAATAAAACACTAAGTGGGCCAAGTGGTTGCTATAATTGCCAATCTAGTTAGACGAATTTTTTTTTTTTTTATGGAAACTAAGGCTCAGCAATGGGAAGTGACTGCTTCATAGTATGTTGTCTAGACAATTATTCTAGATATGCCTGATGGTAAGTCCCTAGTATGAGGTTCAATTGTTAAGAATAAATCCATGGCCAATCAACCTCTAAAAATATACTGATAGAACTTAAGTGTGGTAGAACAATAATTGATGTAATTTTTCACTCCCTTTTATTTATTTATTTTTAATTATTTTTATTTCATTTCTTTTCAGCGTAACAGAGTTCATAGTTTTACACCACAGCCAGTGCTCCATGCAATTCGTGCCCTCCATAATACCCACCACCTGGCTCCCCCAACCTCAGGTTGTTTTTCAGAGTCCATAGTATCTCATGGTTCATCTCCCCTCCAATTTCCCTCAACTCCCTTCTCCTCTCCATCTCCCCATGTCCTCCGTGTATTTGTTATGCTCCACAAATAAGTGAAACCATATGATAATTGACTCTCTCTGCTTGACTTATTTTACTCAGCATAATCTCTTCCAGTCCTATCCATGTTGCTACAAAAGTTGGGTATTCATCCTTTCTGATGGAGGCATAATACTCCATTTTTCACTCCCTTTTAAATACTATTGTATATTCACACCATTACCATGGCCTTGGTTGGCGGAGTATATTTAATCATCCTTGACTTTGAGCTTGATCTTGTGGCCTGATTTGGCTCATGGAATGTTAGTATACATGACTCAATTAGAGGCTTCAACACCTGAATTTTAGGAGGACTCAGTTCAGCCTTTAACATAGAGTCTACCATTTGACGGGTGACCACTTCTTGTCCAAAACCAAACCCAATGAGAGTCCTAAAGTGATAAACTGCACCAGGTGCTGGGACAACCGGTGTAAACTGGGACTGGATATAAGGCCACGCCCTCCTGGTGGTGCTGCTGTGGTGGGGAGTATTCAGCTTTCTTCCCTGGGAGTCTGTTCAAGCAGTTCTGACTGCTGTTACAAAAGCTTGTTTCAGCTCTCCCATGGACTAAGGAAGCCCTTGGTTGACCAAGATGAAGGAGATTTAATTAACCTTTTTTGATACTATCCCCCATGAGCCGCCTTGCCTGCTTTCTCACTTCTGCCTGTTGATCTCCTATCACCTGTCCTTAAAAATTTGTTTTGCGCAGGGGCACCTGGGTGGCTCGATTAAGTATCTGACTCTTGATTTGGACTCAGGGCATGATCTCAGGGCCTTGGGCTCAAGCCCCCATCAGGCTGAACACTCAGCACAAAGTCTGCTTGAAAGTCTCCTCCATCACCCTCTGCCCCTCCCACAACTTGTGCTGTCTCTCTCAAAAACTATGAATAATGAAATGAATAAAATCTTTTAAAAAATATGTTATGCATAGATTCCTGGTTCCTTGTACAACCTTTGTTTTTATGCTGCACAAGCCTTGAAGTCAGGCTTAGAGGAGCACTTTGTATTCACCATGAATGCATGTTTGAGCCTTATCAATTCTATTAAAGATTTCCCATAGAGACTAATATTACCCTCACTTACCCCAGTGGTGAACACAGTGTAATAAAATCACCTTAACCTATTCTCTTTTCTCCTTTCTCACTAGTTTTACCTCTCACATTTTGACACCTTTCTAAATTATGTGCCCAACAAGTGAACTGGTCCATTAGGTGCCACCTTCCTTGGGAACTTAGCCAGTCTTTCCTTCTTCCCTGCAGAGAGCCCACCAGGCCAGCCAGCCTTCTCTCTAGGGGGGAAGCAGGGACATGGAAGAGAAAGGCAGTTATTAATGGATGGTAGCGTGACTCAAGGAGAGTGCCACCAGGACACTTGTCAGTGTAGTAATGAGCATATAGCAATGGTAAGAAGGTAATGAATATTGGGTAGAAACCAAAAGCTAGAACATCAGGATTATCTAGGCACCTTTATTGGTACTCACTGGTGTGACCTTCCCTTGCCCAGTGTGGGTACACTTTTGTGATGCCCAGTGTAGCCCACCTGCTCACACCGTTGGATTGCCAAAAACAACTAAAGACTGCTTCTCTCTTTTCCAGTAACAGTGGTCCCCACACTGGGCTGCAATTTAGAATGACATAGGAAGCTTTTAAGAACACTGAAGCTCACACAGCACCCCTGACCAATTAAATCGGAATATCGGAGGTAAAACCCAAGGGCCAGCAGTTTGTATAATATTGCTGGATACCCCATTGTGCAGCCAGGTTTGATAATTAGCTCTCTAGATCCTGGCTATTCAAAGCGTGGTCAATGGGTCAACAGCAATGGCATCCCCTGTTGGAAATGCAGAAACTCAAGCCCCATCCCAGACCCATGGAATCAGAATCTGTGTTTTAACAGGATCCCCAGGTGATTCCTAGATATATTAATGTCTGGTTAATATGGTGTTTGATTAACACGGTGCTGGATGAGCTGTTCTCACCTTTGGCCACACATTAGTAACATGTGGGCAACTTTAAAATGCTCGTGCTCTCATGGCACAGTAACCCAACTCAGTTACTAGCATGGGGGTGAGGATTAGCCACCAAGATCTTTTTCAGAACCCTACAGGTGATTCAAATTGAGAACCATTGCTCTAGGTACTTATCTCTGTTTGAAACAAATTTTCCCAACACTCATATGCCAAAGGCTTGATTGATCTGTGAGAGAGTGTCTCTCACTGTCACAGCACAGGCTAGGAGTGACGCTTCATCAGAGGAGTCATAGAATAGTTGCAATGAGAACTGCATTACTCCTTTGGTCCCTTTGGCTGGCGGACCTGGAAGACCTTGAAGTGCATTCTAATTGGGTCAGAATGAATGTCCAGATATTTTATTAGGAACTTTGAGGAAAAGTTTTGCCAGAAAGAGATCAAGACCTATCTCCTCCATTCCCTCCTACAGTTAGCTTGGGATGAGCTGGACTAAGCTATATTTGTGAGCAGACAGCCCAAGTTGTGAAGGCATAAGACAGCTGAAAATGACTTAAGGACCCTGTCACCTTCGTTAGTGATGTTAAATTTTCTCAGTCACACTCTGCAAATATTACTTTTGTTATTTAAGATTATAACAATGCAAGTGCTATAGGCTGATTGTGTTTCCCCCTAAAAGATACATTGAAGTCCTAACATGTGGTACCTCAGACAGCAACCTTATTTGGAAATAGGGTCTTTATAGAGGTAATCAAGTCATTATGGTTGGCCCTAATTCAATATAACTGACAACCTTATAAAGAGGGAGAGTTTGATGGTTAAGATGTCTATACTGCCCAGAGCTATCTATACTTTCAATGCCATCCTGATCAATATTCCACTGGCATTTTTCAAAGTGCTGGAACAAACAATCCTAAAATTTGTATGGAACCAGAAAAGACCCGAATTGCTAAGGAAATGTTGGAAAAGAATAACAAAGCTGGGGGTATCACATTACCTGATTTCAAGCTTTATTACAAAGCTGTGATCACCGAGACAGCAAGGCACTGGCACAAAAACAGACATATAGACCAGTGGAACAGAGTAGAGAGCCCAGGTATGGACCCTCAACTCTCTGGTGAAATAATCTACATATTTGACATAGGGAGTAACATCTTCAACATTGGCCACAGCAGCTTCTTTCAATACCTGTCCAAAAACAATAGAAACAAAAGCGTAAGTGAACTTTTGGGACTTCATCGAGATAAAAAGCTTCTGCACAGTGAAGGAAAGAGTCAACAAACAAAGAGGCAACCACGGAATGGGAGAATATATTCTCAAATGACAGTATAGACAAAGGGCTGATATCCAAGATCTATAAAGAAGTTCCCAAATTCAACAGCTAGAGAACAGATAATCATGTCAAAAAATGGGCAGAAGACATGAACAGACACTTCCCCAAAGAAGATGTGAAAAAATATTCATCATCAGCCATCAGGGAAATTCAATCAAAACCACATTGAGACACTACCTCACACTAGTTAGAATGGCCAAAATAAATAGGACAAAAAACAACACATGTTAGAGAGGATATGGAGAAAGGGGAACCCTCTTCCACTGTTGGTGGGAATGCAAGTTGGCGCTGCTACTTTGGAAAACAGTGTGAAGATTCCTCAAGAAATTAAAAATAGAGCTACCCTATGACTCTGCAATTGCATTACTGGGTATTTACTCCAAAGATACAGATGTAGTGAAAAGAAGGTTCATCTGTTCTATAACCCAATGTTCATCTATAACCCAATGTTCATAGCATCAATGGCCACAATCACCAAACTGTGGAAAGAGCCAAGATGCCCTTCAACAGAAGAGTGGATAAAGAAGATCCGGTCCATATATACAATGGAGTATTTTGCAACCATCAGAAAGGATGAATGCCCAACTTTTGTATCAACATCAACAGGACTGGAGGAGATTATGCTGAGTAAGATAAATCAAGCAGAGGAAGCCAATTATCATATGGTTTCACTTACTTGTGGAGCATAAGGAATACCATGGAGAGCATTAGGAGAAGGATAGGAAAAGTGAACTTGGGTAAATTGGAGGGGAGATGAAGCATGAGAGACTGTGAACTCAGAAAAACAAACTGAGGGTTTTGGAGTGGAGAAGGGAGGGGGGATCGTGAGCCTTGTGGTGAGCATTAAGGTGGGCACATATTGTGTGGAGCACCGGGTGTGGTGCGTAAACAATGAATCTTGGAACACTGAAAAAATGAAATTGAAAAATAGGGGGGGCAGGGACGTTTGGACACAGTGTGCACAGAAGGAAGACCACGTGAAGGTGCATAAGGAGCAAATGACCATGTGACTGTACTGAGCTAGCTATAAGAAAGAAACACCAAGAACCACCGGAAAACACTAGAAGTTAGAAGATATAAGGAGGAATCATCTTCTAGAGCCATCAAAGAGACCATGGCCCTGTAGATATCTGGATTTTAGATTATAAGCTCTTAGGACCATGAGATGTAGTTTTCCATTGTTTTAGACCACTTAGTTTTTGGTACTTTGTTACAGCAACCTGGGAAACTAATACTACAAAAATTATGGTTAAAAATGAATTAAAATGATATCCTCCAAAATGAATCTAAAGGGGGGGGGGAAACCTGGAAGAGGAAATTCTAAAACCAAATAGCTCTTTTGAAAGGTTCTTTTTGCTGATAAATGTAAGTACACAGATGCTTAAAATAAAAAGCTGAAGAGCTCTTTGCTTAAAGATGTCATATTTTCTAGAATGCAATGAATGGAACTTAACTTAGAGCCATTTGAGAAAATGTGTTTTCCCCCTTGAAATCATTAAAACATACATTGTTGTTCTTTATGTTAGTTTTATGATGCATGTCGGTATTCCAAATTAAATACTGTTTAGATGCTTATGCACCAAGAATTCTTTCTCAAGGAGACATAAGACCGGGTAGAAGAGTATCTTTTTATACCGAGGCAGTGAGTCCTTAGTCAATGGTCAAAATGTACTTTGCAGTAGGATTTTATTACAATATAAAAATATTTTGATAGGCAAAAGACTATGAATACAGAAAGACCTCTGTGTTCTACAAACCTTAACAGCAAGCCCATTTGCCAATAAATTAGACACTGTCTTTTAAAACAGGTTCATGTCTTTTGTTTCATTCTTGGCTCCTATGGCCATAGACCTGTCAGCACTAAAGCCGAGGGACCTGAAAACGTTTTCATATTTCCCCTCCCAGTAGCTCTAAATGAAAGTACACATGCTAACTTTGCTGAGCTTTTTCATCAGCTCCTGAAGTTTCTACAAAATCGTGTTGCTGACTAGGAAACTGGGTCAGGCAATTGTTCTGCAATAAAGATGATCTTTTCATGTATCTCAGCAGCTGCTTACATTGAACAGGAGTCCCATGGATCATGCTCTTCACAAATTGAGCCTCGGGACTCAGATATTAATTCTCCCACTTTAATAACAATAAAAAATTGCCCTTTTTTCCCCACCTGCCTTTGGGCTTTCTGATTGATGAACCTGTTCACTTAAACAGAGAATTTTAAAAATTGCTTTAAAAAAATACAACCACTTTCTGAAATATATTTGCAAAGCTTGAAACTCTATGAAGCTAGTACATAAGAAATACTGCCATATTGCCATAGGACACCCACCACTGACTTGGGCATAATCTCTAAGAGGCAGTTTGATTGTGATTTGAACAAGATTTGAGCTTTCAAAAATCATAACTATTTTCCAAGCCTTGGGATTTCCAACCCACCCCCTAACAGTGGCATTTTCTCCCTTAATTCACTAGTCAGGAAAGAAATAAGTTGTGGTTTTATTTTGATATCAACTGACACCATTAGCATATTCCGAGTGAAATATGTATAGCTCATCAGATCAGATACCCTTTAACGGGGACATGAATCATGAATCAATGAAAGACGCTGTCACCAGCTATGTTGCCTTGATATTAATAGCATGAACACTCAATATTGGAAGTATCTGGTGCACATTTGCCATTAAACCCATATTGTCTTTCAAGAATGAGATAGAGGAGGGAGACTGGGAAGAAGAGTCCCCAGGTCAAGCAGTTTAACTCAGATCATGCAACCAGAGCGATGAGACATTCTCATAGATTGTCTACAGTAATTGTCTGAGAGCATTTTTGTGCTGAGAGGTCTTTATGTTTTTAAATAGTTGAAAAAAACCCAAAGAAGAATATTCTTGTGTGAAACATGAAAATTATACAAAATCCAGATTTCAGTGTTCATAAATAAAGCTTTATTAGAACACCGCCATGCCTATTCCTTCATGTAATGTCTATGCGTGGTTTCCCACTACGATGGCAGAGTTGAGTAATTGTGATGTATGACCTAGAAAGCCTACGATATTTACTATTTGTCCCTTTGTAGAAAAAAAACTCACTGACTCCCTTTATTTCAAATACATGAATTTATATGTATATATATATATATATATCCACATATATGTAAACTTGTAAACATGAATATCTATCTATCATCTACCTATGGATCTACCTACCATTTATCTACCATTAAATTTTCCTTATATACAAAAGCAAACCCTTCCTGGCAGATTTTCTGTCTTCTAACCAAAGTAGTAAAAACCCTGAAGCATAGTAACTGTACATCTCTACCCTCATTCCATTTTCATTGCTAAAAACAACACTGGTCAGATACACAAAGAAATGTTTTATTCTACTGTGTGCTTACCTTGATAAAACTCAAAGTGGTTGATATCTACTCTGGCTGACAGGGCTGTATTTTCATGCAGAATTTGGCCATAAGTTTATCTGGTATCCCAACAATAGCAACTTCAAAGGTGATATAAAAATGCTAGTAGTAAATATACTAAAGCCTTAAATGCCCATCTGGGGTGACAGAATTCACCTCCGATAATCTTAGTTAAAAAAGGACTTAAATTCAGCCTTTCAGCTGGGGATTATTTAACTGTGTTTTAAATGAATATTCAAGGAAGAGCTGAAAGACCATTACTTCCAATGGGAGCATTTTAATCCTAGAATTGAAGACCCTTTCATTTAATTTTTATAAAGTGACTAACGGAAACTTGGAGGCAGCCAGGTCAACTCAATTTGGTAAATGTGTCTCAGATAGTGTGAAATAATAGAGACAGTATCAGTCTTTGTCCCGGCTTTCTGTATGGAGCTTCAAAAACTCTTGGAATTTTCCTGATGGGAGTCCCTTGCGTTATTCCTAAACAGCCCCTTTCCAGCACACCTGAGTTTATGCTAAGGTGACTTAAGGGGAGCCCCTGGATCTTTCAAGGGTGGTGCTGGCCCCATCTATAAGACTAAGCACTTGGTGAGGGGGTTGGCATTTTTAGCTCCACACCTCGAGGGAGAGAAGGGGGACTAGAGATTGAATTCAGATGTCAGACCTTTGATTTTATCAGTCATGTCCACCTAGTGAAACCTCAATAAAAACTCAAACAGTGAAGTTCAGAAGACTTCCAGGGTGGTGATCATATTGATCAATATACCCAGAGAGTGGTGCCAATCCTCCCCCCCCCCAGTCCATAGAGATGGAAGCTCTGAACTCTTCTTTGCCAGACCTGGCCCTGCTCATCTTTACCATTTGGCTGTTCTTAAGTTTTATCCTTTATAACAAAATGCTAATTTTAAGTGTACTACATTCAGTGAGTTCTGTAGCTCCTGAGTGAATTATCAAACCTGAAGTGTTGTGAGAGCGCTTGAATTTGTAGCCTGATGGGAAGTAGTATGGGTATGTTGTAGACAGCTGAGACTTTTGACTGGCACCTGAAATTGGGTCAGACTTATGGGACTGAGCTCTTAACCTGTGGGTTCTCTTTGAACTCCAAGGAGTTAGTGTCAGAATTTAACTAAGTTGTAGGACCTCCACTGGGTGTCACAGAATTGTTGTGGGAATGTGTGTGGCTATTGTGGGCCAGGTTCAATGCTAGGTGCTGAGGATGGACAGACGGTTAAGACAGTTCTTGTTCTCAAAGTGCTCACATCCTGGCTGTGTAACGTTTTAGCATTCTCAGAACGTGATCTTAGCATTAGAGAGTAAACCTCCTCTCTTAGGAAGGGAAAGAGAAGAGTGAGATGTGAGGAGAAAGCAAATGCCCCTTGGTGTTCGCATGTATGAATGAATAAACACATTGTAATAAGAAGCTGGAGCTCTATTCCTGTGGCCATCTCTAGTTTTACACGTGGTGGTTATCACTATCTGTGACTGAGTTTGTGTTCTTGGAATCCTTCAGGGCTTGTGTTTTTGGTGTATTCTTCTATGAGGGATTTGTAGTGGGTGAAATTATTTGATGCCATAAAAAGGAGAAAAACTTTAACCCAAAGTGAGTAGATCCAGAAGCCCTCCCTGGTTGAGATATTCCCTAGCATTCTGTGAGTGTGTGCAGGCTGTTTGTAAAAAGCAGTGCCTTTCCTAATGAGAAGGTGAAACTTTGGGCTGGAAAGCAGAGTGCAATGGCTTATAATCTTGACTGGGATCTGAGAGCCAAAAGATATCTGGAGACTCTTATCTGGAGAAAGGCAATGTCATTAAGTCCGTTTCTAGCACAGAATGTGTAGGGTTGGAGGAAGGAGGAAGGTGAGTCAGGAAAGGAGAAGATGTTGGCTGGAGAACAAGACCGCAGCAATGACAAACATGGAGGAAAGGCTGCCAAGGGGATTGTATCATACAAGTCTAGTTATTTTAGGCAGAAAATAATTTAATGCCAAGACTTAGATGCTTACAGAAGTGTGGTTGGGCTGAAGGAAGTGGGCTCCCTACCAGGCCCTTAGTCATGACTTTCAACACAATGCTGCAGAAATAACACTGCACTGTTGCCATTAGAGAGCCAGGAACTAAGACCACCACTGGCCCCAGTGCTAGCTTCTAGGCATGAGAGAGCTTTAACCTTGCAGACAAAATGGACACTGCCTTAGCCAGTCCTCTCTCTATCCTCCGCACTCTGAATTCAGTGAAACTGACTGGAGAACTTCAGTCACATCTGTAACCCAGAGGCAACAGCATCTGGGAAACGTAATTCATATCTTCTTCATTTCTGCAGTATAGATGGAAATCAGGGCAGATATTGAATGAAATAACCAATTGGCCACAGCTTCCATGGAATGGCAAAGGGTACTAGGACATTAGGACTTCATAGATCTACTATCATAAACCTATACTGGAGAAATTTGGTTGTTTTCATATTCTTTGTCATTTTGGACAGCTACTGTGAGTATGCAAAGAATGGTATTTCAGCATATAGTTCAGGTTGGTGTTTTCAAGGGGTAGTGGGGTTTTCAGGTGGGGGACCCTGAATGTTGGCTTGTGGTAGCAGAAATGATCTCATATAGGGTGGGGGAGAGGGGAAAAGAATTGGGGACCAGGATCATAATGGTCCTTTTCCACCTAGAAGCTCTAATCCTGAAGCTGTTCTCTGCTTCCATATCAGAGAGATTTATAGTATTTTTTGAATTTCTTTTTTAAATTTCATTTCTTTTCAGCATAACAGAATTCATAGTTTTACACCACACCCAGTGCTCCATGCAATGCGTGCCCTCCATAATACCCACCACCTGGCTCCCCCAACTTCCCACCCCCCGCCCATTCAAAACCCTCAGGTTGTTTTTCAGAGTCTATAGTCTCTCATGGTTCATCTCCCCCCCAATTTCCCTCAACTCCCTTCTCCTCTCCTATTTTTTAAAATATTTATTTATTTATCTATTTAAGATTTTATTTATTTATTTATTTGACAGAGATCACAAGTAGGCAGAGAGGCAGGCAGAAAGAGAGGAAGGGAAGCAGGCTTCCCGCTGAGCAGAAAGCCCAATGCAGGGCTTGATCCCAGGACCCTGGGATCATGATCTGAGCCAAAGGCAGAGGCTTTAACCCACTGAGCCACCCAGGCACCCCTATACTGTTTTGATAAAGAGGCCACTTTCTCACACTCACATGTTATAGATGCAACTTATGTGCAGCAGATCAAGTCAAAGTTCCGCCAGGTGAGCACACTTTTGGAGAATGTTAAAGATCTCTAGACATGTTTAACACAATAATTAACTAACTGGCATATTTAAGCATGGGCATCTTGTTCATTCATTGATCATCTTCATGATATTTAATTTTCACTCATTTAATAGACATTTGTGGAGCACCTACTATGTGCTGAGCACAAGGGAAAACCAAGACAAAGTGTTAACTAATGGTTAATGTTAACCAAGACCATAGATATTAACTAATAATCCCTGATCAGTTACTGACCTCAAATCGCTCAGTCTAGTGAGAGATAGGACAATAAGTATGCTAAAACAAAGTAGTGTTACTGATCAGGGATTATTAGTTAAAATTTATGGAGAACTTATAATGATTCAGGTGACATGATAACTTCTTTATGTTGCCATTTAACCTTACAATAACCTTTGAGTTTGGTCCTATTAATAACCATCTTCTAGACAAAGAAACTGCGGTACAGAGAAGTCAGTAACTTGCTTTAAATGGACTCAGCTATTAAGTGGTAAGGGATAGTTCAGACCCTGCTGTATGACTGCAGAATGAGTTCTTGACAGCTTGTTGGGCTGTAGACACTGATGAGAATGCTAGCACAAGCTTTTCTTTGAGTTTGGGTGAGACCATTCAGAAACTTGACCGAAAAGGTGGAAATATAAATGGATATTTGAGGTTGAGTTGGTGGAACTGGCCAGGAAACAAGTAGGGAATCATTTTGAGAGCAGAAGAATCAGTATGGATGCATGCCCACAAAGGGCAGAGGGAGAGGCATGTTTTGAGACTCACAAATAGTTCTACATGGTACAAAGTGCAGGGGCTGTGTAAAGGAATGGGGAGAGGAAGGATTTGTGAGTCTTGGTAAGGAATTTTTTTTATTTTTTTTTATTTCTTTTCAGCGTAACAGAGTTCATAGTTTTATACCACACCCAGTGCTCCATGCAATGCGTGCCCTCCACAATACCCACAACCTGGCTCCCCCAACCTCCCACCCCCCGCCCCTTCAAAACCCTCAGGTTGTTTTTCAGAGTCCATAGTCTCTCATGGTTCATCTCCCCCCCAGTTTCCCTCAACTCCCTTCTCCTCTCCATCTCCCCATGTCCTCCGTGTTATTTGTTATGCTCCACAAA
>PISX010017077.1:0-44424 GCA_004024625.1 Mellivora capensis
GTGAGTGGTCCTCATCTAATCTGTTGAAAGACTTAAGGAGAAAAATAACTGACGTCCCCTGAAGAAACAGAAATTCGCCTTCAGACTCAGCTGCAACATCGTCTCTTCTCTGGGTCTCCGCTGGCCTTTGCTGCAGATCTCAGACTTGCAAGCCCCACAGATCTTCTGAGCCAATTCTTTCATATAAATCTCTTTCTCTCAATTTTTCTCTCCCCACATATGTATTTGTAATTGAATATGATATTTATATATGATGTCTTCTGTAGGGTTTTTTGTACATACTGTGTATCAGATTTGTTTTTGTAAAAATTATGTTGTTTTTATAAAAATAATTAATGGTATTGAATATTAGCAAACATGTCTGTTTATCAGCTGTGATTCCACATGATTTTTTTCCTCTATCCTATTAATGCGGTGAATTACAATGATTGATTTTCAAACCTGAAAGCTAGTTTGTATTCCTGGAAACTTATTCATGATATATTACTCTTTTAAATAAATTGGCAGTTTTCGTATTTTATATCTTTGTTCAGGAGAAGGCTTGACCATGTGGGTAAAGTCGTTGTCTGGATTCATTATCAAGATGATCCTGTACTCAGAAATGAGTCATTTATTCATTCCTTTTCTGTTCTTTGCAAGAGCTTGTGAAAATAGTTGTTCATATTACATCTTATTATTTTAATGATTGCAAAATCTTTATTTTAGTATCCCTCTTAAATGTAAATACTAATAATTTGTACTTTCATTTTTCCCCAACAGTCTTGCTGGGAATTATCAATTACATTACACTTCGTTTTAGAGCTTTGGACTGCTATAACAAAATGCCACAGACTGGAAAGCTTATAAATAACAGAAAATTATTTATCATAGTTCTGGAGGTTGGACATCTAATAGCAAGGTACCAGGAGATTTGGTGTGGGGCAAAGGCCAGCTATCTTCTCACTGTGTCCTCATATGGCAGGAAGGATAAGCATGATCTTTGAGTTTAATGTGCTCTTCTTTTTCTAACATCTTTAGATAGATGTCAGATTATTGATTTTCAATGGGACTACTTTTAGCCCTCCCTGCTTTTATTAGCCCTTTAAGATGATCAATTTCCCTTTAAAACTACACTAGCAGTATCCCACACATTTTAATATGTTATGTTTTATTACTGTTTACCTCCATATATTTTCTAATTTTCATTTTGATTTTTTCTTTGATCCATGGGATATGAAGAAGTATATTGCTGAATTGTGAAATGTTTGGGGATTTATCTTGTTCTTTTTCTATTTTTTTATTTCTAGGGGAATTTGATTGCTCAGAGAATCTATGCTCTATGGCTTTAGTCTTCTAAGGCCTGGTGTATGGTTTATTTTATTTAACATTTTATGTGTACTTGGAAAGAATATGCAATTTGCAATTCTGGACTCTAATGCTTCATATATGTCAATAAATTAAGTTTGCCATAGAGATCCAGTATTAAGAGCTTCTGTGCCCTATTGATTTTTGTGTTTGCTTTTTCTATCAGTTGCTGAGATGTTTTTACAATCTCCAATTATAATTTTGAATTTGTTGATTTATTCCTTTAGTCCTGTTAATTTTTGCCTTGTATATTTTGATGCTATTTTATGAGGTGCCTAAGGATTTAGGATGGTTCTACACTTTTAAAGTCCTTTTTCATGTCTTAATACTTATGTATTTAAGCCTATTTGGTGTGAAATTAATATCGATACATCATCTTTCTTTAACCAGCATTTATACTACATATGTTTTTCTTTCTTTTTAAAATTTGTTTAATTTTTTAAAAAGTATAGACAATGTTATGTAGTCGTTTTAGGTGTACAGTATAGTGACTCAACACTTCCACACATGTTCCAGTATAGACAACACATAGTGTTGTATTAGTCTTAGTGTACAAGGTATGCTTCAACATGCCCATACATTACTCAGTGCTTACCATGACAAGTGCACTACCATTGTCTTTTGCTTGTAACCTCTCTGTATCCTTATAATGTAAGGTGTGTCTCCTGATATTTTCATATGTTTTTTTAAAAATCCAGTCTGACAAACTTGTTATTTTATTTGTAGCAAGTATTCCATTTATTTTAAATGTAATCTCTAATTTGGATTTTAATCTGGATTCGGAGTTTTGGATTTGGAATTTAATCTATCATCTTACTATTTTTGTCTTATTCATAATTGCCTTCTTGTGAATTAATCATGTCTGTTTTGTTTATTTCTTCTCTCTCGTATTCTTGAATACTATAATGAATTCTATTACTCTACTTTTAGATGTTTTCATAGATATTACAACATTGCATACTTACAGTCCACATTAATTTAGTACATTTAGGATTTTTTGTACAAGAATCTTACAACATTTTAATCTACTTACTCCTTCTCCCTTTTTGTTTTGCTATTGTTACCAGATATTTTATTTCTACTTAATATATTACTGGTAGTACTTGATAATAGAATATTCATTTACAATACCATCTCTAGTGGTGGTGGTTTTTTTTTTCTTTCTGTATCATCATGATTCCACAGAGATTATTTCCTTCTGAATAAAAAATTCCTTTTAGTATTTCCTTTATTATGCATGGTTTTATGAGGTTTAAAATTGCTGGTAGAAAGTTATTTTCTTTCAGCACTTTTATAGATCTTATTATCTTCCAGTTTCCATAGAAACCATTGAAAATTCAACTTTGTTTTTTTTTCCCCCCTTTGAAGGTAATACGTCTATTTTTTTCCTGGCTAGCTGAAAGATTTGGGGTGTTGTGGGTTGGTTTTGTTGTTGTTGTTATCTTTTTTTTTTTTTGTCTAAGAGTTTAACCTTTGCAATTTTTTTTTAACTCTGATATGCTTATATATAATTTTCTTTGTTTATCTTTATTTGGGAGTTTTAGAAATTCTTATTTCTGTGGCTTGATGTCTTCTATCAGTTTGGGAAATTTATTGACCAATATCTCTTTAAACAGGTCTGACACAATCTTCCTATTCTTTCCCTATGAGATTTAAAATATATATAAAATATATATTATGTATATTCAATATATATCAATATGTTATATAATCATATTTTATATAATATATATCAGATATATATTATATATACACACACGTAACCAATTTATTATGTATAAATCATATATATATATATATATATATATATATATATATATTCTATCTTTTATTTTTTCTATGTCCCAAACCAGATTTTTTTACTAACCTATCTTCATTTCAGTGGTATTCTTTTCTGGGTTGAATTTTTATTTTTTTTTTTAATTTTTAATTTTTTTTGTACTTTTCAGTGTTAAAATTTTTATTTCATTCATTTTAGTATAGTTCTGTGAAACCCTTCGTATTCCCTCTATTTTAGTAAACACAATCATAATTACTTTAAATTTCATGAGTTAGCTAAATATTGGGATCACCTTGTTTCTAGTAATATTTCTAGTAATATTTAAATGACTAATAGATATTGTTTTAAAAAAATTTGCTGAGGCTCTGGAAGCTGTTAACTTTTTCTAGGCACATTTTAATCTTTTTCTGGCTGGCAGAAATCTGGTTTTTGTCTCCTTGGCAGCAGGAGACCTTCATGTATTTGGATTTAGAAGCCATTGCTCTGGTTTGTTCTGGGATGCACAGCTTCGTAGTTATTAAATGCTTTGAGAGGAAATTGCATGTGGAGCGTCAAACTCTTCTTTTTAATTTTCTTTTGCGTAGAAACTCACTTCCCTAAAGTCCAGGCTTCTTAATAGCCTTGAACATCAGTTCTTCTCTTCCCTGAAAAATGTGTCTTCAATAGGGCACATTTTTGGTTTAGACTCTGCCTCTGTTCCCAAGCTATGAGGGAAAAGCTGTAGCAAATGAGGGCTCACCTTAATCTTTGTCCCCTCTTACAAAGACCCCGTGTTTCCAAGTGATGGATTCTGTTGTTATTCTTCAGCTCATTCAACAGTTGCTTTTGTATTTTAAAAATTGTTCTTTATGGGATAGTCTAATCCAGGTATTTTATTATAGATAGAAGTGAATTCTAATGAATTCTAAGAAATTTGATATTTTAGTCTCTGATGTTGCTGTTAAGAACCCAACGTCATTTTGATTCTTTACCCTTTGTAAGAAACATATGTAGTTTATAGTGTTTTTCATCTTTTCTATATTCTAATGATATTATGTCTACCTATTCTTTTAATTTTTGAGAGAAGAATGATGAAACCTCTAGCTATGATCATGAATTTGTCTATTTCTCCCTTCTGTTCTGTAATTTTTTTCTTTATGAATTTTAAAACTCTGTTATCGTGCAACTATATTTATGATTTCTATGTCTTCTTGATGACTTGATCCCCTATCACTATGAATTGACCCACTATCAAATAATGATGTTACTTGGCTCTCATATTATTCCTAGTTCTAAAATATACCTTGTTGGATATAGTTTTCCTGTGATCAGTATTTGCATGGTATATCATTTTCCATCCCTTTTCTTTTAATATATCTGTGTCTTTATATTTAAACTATGTTTCTTATAAATAACATCTAATTAGCTCTTAATTTTTTTTTACTTTTTTAAAATTTCATTTCTTTTCAGCGTAACAGAATTCATACTTTTTGCACCACACCCAATGCTCCATGCAATGCGTGCCCTCCTTAATACCCACCACCTGGCTCCCCCAACCTCCCACCCCCGCCCCTTCAAAACCCTCAGGTTGTTTTTCAGAGTCCATAGACTCTCATGGTTCATCTCCCCCTCCAATTTCCCTCAACTCCCTTCTCCTCTCCACCTCCCCATGTCCTCTGTGTTATTTGTTATGCTCCGCAAATAAGTGAAACCATATGATAATCGACTCTCTCTGCTTGACTTATTTCACTCAGCATAATCTCTTCCAGCCCCGTCCATGTTGCTACAAAAGTTGGGTATTCATCCTTTCTGATGGAGGCATAATACTCCATAGTGTATATGGACCACATCTTCCTTATCCATTCGTCTATTGAAGGGCATCTTGGTTCTTTCCACAGTTTGGCGACCGTGGCCATTGCTGCTATAAACATTGGGGTACAGATGGCCCTTCTTTTCACCACGTCTGTATCTTTGGGGTAAATTGCAGGGTCATAGGGAAGCTCTTAATTTTTAATGCAATCTGACAATCTCTGATTTTTCTTAAACACAAAATTTTGGGTCATACTCTAGATTTACTGAATAGAAACTTTACATGATTCTGGGTTATGCTAAAGATCCAGAACCATTGCTTTAGGTTTAGCAATATAGTTTTTTATTTTAGCATGGTCAACCTATAAGTAATATGTGAGGTAAGTCTTATAGCAGTATAGTCTATTCCCCTTCTCCTATTCTTTATGCTAAATTGTTAGAAATTTTACTCTGTATACGTTATAAATCTCAAGAGACATTGCTATAATTTTTCCTTTAAACAGTCAATTGACTTTTAAATAAATTTTCCAAATTAGTAAAAAAAAAAAAAAGCTGATAGGAGAAAAAGAAATTTCTAGCAGTCTTTTCTTGTTAGATCTATAGTCCCATCCAGTATCATTTTCTTTCTGCCTGGGGAATCCCTTTAAAAGCAGGGTAAGTCTGCTGGTGAACAAATTTTCTCAGATGTTATTTGTCTGCAAAAGTCTTAATTTCACCTTTAATTTGTAACTATATTTCCACGAAGTGCTCTAGTGTTCTAGAACAATGGACTGATTTTCCTTAAAGCATTTTAAGGATGCTATTACATCATCTGACTTGCATAATTTCTGACAAGAAGTCTGTAATAATTCTTCTTTTTCCTATATATGTTTGCTTTTATTTCCCTGGATGCTTTTAAGATTTTAATGTCAATGGTTTTATCAATTTAACCATAGTGTACTTTGTGAGAGTGTGTGTGTGTGTGTGTGTGTGTGTACGCACGCATTTAAGTATATGTCTATCTAGTTTTGGGTTGGTTGAATTTTCTGGATCTACAGTATATAGTTTTCATCAAATTTGAAAAAGCTTGGGCATTATTTCTTCAAATATGTTTATGTTCCTTTCTTTCTCCTCTCTTTCTGAGACTCCAATGACATATATGTTAGATCATTTGCCATTGTTCAACAGGTCACTGAAGCTTTTTTGCCCCTTCTTTCCCTTCTTCTCCTCTGTCTTCTTTTCTTAGTTTCAATAGTTTCCATTGCTATTCAAGTTCACTGATATTTATTTCTTTATGTCTTTGGTGTTTGATTTACTTTTAATCTCATCTAGTGATTTATTTTTACTCTATTTTTTTATATAGACGTTCCATTTGGTTCTTTCTTATGTCTTTTTCTTTCTTAATTATGTTCATGTTTTCTTTTACATCTTTGAGAATATTTTTAAAGTTTACAATAGCTATTTCAAGGTTCTTATCTACTAATTTCATAAATTTTTGGTCATTTCTGGTTCTGTTTCTACTAGCTGTTATATTTCATGTTTTTCTGCTCTTCATGTATCTAGTAATTTTTTTCATTAGATTCTGGACATCTGAATATTTGTACCACTTCTAAGTCCTGAAACTTTCAGAATCACTGCTAAATGTTCCATGTATTCATCAAGATTTTTCTATTCTGGCTGATGAAAACAGAACACTGTGTGAATTCTGGGGATTATTTGTTTTATATTTACCTAGTTCTTTTTTCAGTAGTTGTTCAATGCCTAGTCTCTTGAAGTTTATGCATACTTGAATTTGTATTAAGTCAAACACTTAAGGGGAGTACTTAACTCTGAGTTACTGAAATTTTCCTCTGTTTAACTTATTTCTTTCTTGTACTCTGCCCTGCAAATTGTAGCTGCTTTGGCCTGCCTGAACTTGGATTTGTTTCTGCTACTCAGTTAGACTGCCAGGCACTGTTTCATGTCTGTCTCTGTGAGCTATTGTTAAATATTTCCACCACAATGAAAAACAAGATTATGACAAGATTAACCTTCTTTCTTCTCCATTGTTCAGGAAAGACAGTTATGTGCTTCTTGCTATCTAATGTCCAGAAAACAATTTCATACATTTTACCTAGTTTTCTAGTTGTGTATAACAGGAGAGTAATCAGGTACTCCTTTATGTGATGAAGTAGAAACCATAATATATCTTTGCTGCTGTTAATGAATGGATACTATTTGTTAACATGACTTAAAGCCCTTAAAAAACCTATCACCAATGTATTCCCAGTTCATTGTTCTAGGGCCATATCATTCTAGGTTTAAATTTGCTGTGAGAATTAGAATAAATCTTTGACCTAGGATTTCTGGTAAGCAGTTCTGAGATTCACTGAGTCTGTGGGGTTATGACATGCAATTATTTCTAAAGCAATTACTGTAGCTACAGGACCTCAATACTTTGTGTGATTCAAGCTGGTTATGTGGTCTACTCCTTGTGAGGATTCAGCCTTTTCTAGCACAGGAATGGAAGTTCTGCTGAGGAAGCAAAGAAAAACTATCCATCGCCCATAGTGAAGGGCCATCAAGGCACCTCTCTAGCAGCTCAACGAGAATTAATGTAGTGAGTCTCTTGTCTTCTATACATCTGTTTCATCATCTACATGATGAAACAAATGTATTCATTTGTTTCACAAATAACAGCAACAACCTGTTGATTCCTAGAGTTTCAAACTCAATTTTCACAGTTGAAATCCTTAGTCAGAACCCTCTGTGACTTTCTCCTGTGTTCTTGAAATTACAATACAGCTATGAAGTCCTGCATGTGTGAATTCTCCTACTTTTCTACTTCTACAAACAGCCCTCACAACCATTTTTTTTTTAAAATCAGGACAGCTTTTTCCCTGTTCACTGATTATGGGTATCTCATGGGGATTTCCAAGATATAATTAGCCTCTCACTTCAGGGTCCTGTGTATACTTCCCCTATGTCCTGAAGACCCTTCCTTCACCTCTTTACCTGTCTCAGTAGGGTCAGATTTCAGGTGAAGTGTTGTTTGTCTCAAAAACCTTACTGAAGCCCCAGTCCTGGCTATGGGATCCTCTGAAGACCTATAATTGCCTCCTAAACTTGAAGTTAATATTTTTTTTGCAGCTTTCAGGTTTAATTT
Organism: Mellivora capensis; assembly: GCA_004024625.1. NCBI lineage: Eukaryota > Metazoa > Chordata > Mammalia > Carnivora > Mustelidae > Mellivora > Mellivora capensis. The sequence continues at coordinate 8,037 of PISX010017077.1, forward strand.
TGGCACATGTGCAAGATTTTAAGCTTCATGAAGGAATGAACCTGTGTGTTTTGTTCACCACAGCATAACCAGGACCTGGCAGAGCGCACTGTATGTCCTGGATGTTTGATGGGTATTTAGCTCCTGAATGGATTACTGAAGCAGCAGACTTGTAGTACAGGAAGCTTGTCCCCTTCACCACACAGATACTGCTGGTCCAGGTTCCAGTGGTGCTATTTAATAACTGTGTGACTTGGGTGAATTTCTTAGCTCCTCTGTGCCTCTGCTTCCTTGCCTGGAAAGTGGGAGTAATAAGAAGACCTACTCACATGGTTGCTGTGGGTATTAAGTGTCTAAAGGCTTAGAACAGTGTCTAAAGACTTTAGACACTGAGAACAGTGTCTAAAGGATGTACAGACACTGAGAACAGTGTCTAAAGGCTACATGCCATATACTGTAACCAGTTGGCTTAGGCCCCTACACACAGTGGCCCAATGTGGTCCGTGGGAGCCAGAAAGAACCCTGCTGTCCTCTGATGTCTCATGGCTCTAGCTTCATGTTTCATAAACCAAGGACCCTGCATGTCAACAATGACACATGACATGTAAAGGTCCTTCAGTTCAGTGGTGGTCTGAGTGGGTCTAGAACCTCAAACCTCTGACTTTTGTCTTACCCTCAAGCTTATCACGGATCTGGGGCTACAAACTAGAATGCATATGGTCTCTGCCTCTAGGCTGAGATAGTGGACAGGTAGGTGAATGGGCCCCTCCTCTCCACTCACTCTTGTTCCTGGACTAGTGGTTGAACCCTTGTGTCCTCAGGGATGCTAGAGGCCTGCCCCAGTGGCTACATCACTTTACTTGGCAAAAGGCCCTCTCCAACATTTTTTAAGTGTTAAAGATACTTGAATTTCCACCTCTTCCTAATGTGCTAAATAGCAAGGGTATAATTAGTAATTTCCCAGCTCCATATGGCCCCTTTAATTTTGACAATGTATTCATTCTTTCACACATGCTCAGTAACCTGGTCGTTTCAGCCTTTCTCACCCACTTCCTAATTATTAAGGAGGATCATCATGATTTGACGGGAATATCTGACTTTATCTGTCTTGTTGCTAACAATTGCCAGAAGTTTCTAGTTCTCATTGAATTGCATGACTCAAAGGTGGATATTTGATAATACAGTCATTTAATTACATTCACCTTAAGATTCGAAGTATTGCTCAGGCCACGTTTTGGTAGCAATTGTTAATACAAATCCACTTTGGAGAAAGATGCAAGTACAAATTACAGAACATCAGATGCAATTTGATTTTGAGAGGCTTTTTTTTATCATTATAAATAATGAAAGTGCTAAGGATGGCTCAGCATATTCAATTGGATATCATTAGATTCCAAAGTTTGTGGTTTTTAAAAGCAGCATCTGCCTGCTGTCTGCTGGGATTTCAAGGTGACTGAAGCACTTAAAAGCTTTGCTTTCTTGCATTCTCTCTCCTTATCTCTGCCTCCTTCCCACCCTCTCTTTCTGCCCACTTTCTACTGAGTTTCTCTGTCCATACAGTTGATGTCAGAACTCAAGTTCCTGGGATGGTTCAGTTCTTAAGGATCTATCAAGGGAGAGGGGACACATGAGAAAATAGACACAAGAAAATATGAGTGACAGAGGCCAGTATAGGGTGTTGTAGAGCAGAAGAGGGCATCTCGACTCTGGGGAGAGTTGGAAAGGCTTCCTGAGTTGCGGGAATTGGTCTGCATGTTCAGGTGGAGGCACTACATCCACTCATACCAAATTTCTAGGACCTCAAAACACCTGCAGATAGTCATAACCATGCAGGACTCATGTGACTGAAATAAAACCAAGTATTAGAGATACCATCTGGTTCCCCCTCCCCCATCTGTCTCTAATTTGCAAAGTAATATACAAAGTTTGGTCTGTGATTCCAGCAATGCTCCTCCATATCCTCTTTCCTCCTTAAGTGTCCTCCTGCTTTTCTCTCTTTACACCCCCCAAATCCACTTGCACTGTCCCTGCACCTCCATCAGAACCAGCTCTTAAGAATAGCTCAGGCCAAGGGCTTCTTACTCATGTGTAAATAACAGGTAAGAATCAGTCCCTCTCAGGGTGTTATTTTCAGGGGGTAGCCAGACAAAAGCATCTCTGTTCATGTGAGCAATATAGTAAAAGTCTGGCAAGATCTTTGTGATCAAGGGGAAAAGAGCTCACAGACACTCCAATCATGCTGAGGCCCTGAAATCCCCTGCATAGATAGCAGAAGACCCCAGAGGAGCAGTGGCAGTAAAACATAATGAAATCCCAAGTCTAGAACAAATGATATCAAAGCAGTTATTTATATTTTGGGGTGGGAGAGGTTGATTGTGCAAAGTTGGGGTCTATCTGAATTATAGGGAAGACTATTGGGCAGGATAATGAGGAATGTTTCATTCCTAGAAGGCCTAAGAACCAAATCCCGGTTTCTGGGAGTTTTTATTCCAGTGTTCATCGCCGTGATTTGTATCTTTTTTTGTTTGTCTGATTCCAGCAACACGGTCCAAGCCATTACTTGATTACAAGCAGTGTCGACAACTTCAGTATCATTTTCTGTTTTTCTTGTTGGCAGATAATTTCTTTTCAAAGCAAAAAACAAGGGATGCCTGAGTGGCTTAGTGGATTAAAGCCTCTGCCTTCGGCTCAGGTCATGATCTCGGGGTCCTGGGATTGAGTCCCGAGTTGGGCTCTCTGCTCAGCAGGGAGCCTGCTTCCTCCTCTCTGTCTGCCTGCCTCTCTGCCTACTTGTGATCTCTGTCTGTCAAATAAATTTAAATAAATAAATAAATAAAATCAAAAACAAAAAAGGGATAACATGCACCTGGGGATGGGTGTCCAGAAGCAAAGTTTCATTCTAAGTTTTGGAATTTAATTGAACTCCTCTTCTAAGGCATTTTACCTTGATTTCTTTTTTATCATGTTGTATGTTACTACCCCAGTGTTTGTTTGTCTCATAACTGGAAGTTTGCACTCTTTGACCCCCTTCATCCGATTCCCCGCTCCCACCCCTCACCTCTGATAATCACAAATCTACTCTTTCTTCCTGAGGGTTTTTTTTTTAAGATTCCACATTTATATATGAGGTTATATGGTATCTATGAGATTATATGGTATCTGTCTTTCTCTGTCTCACTTATTTCACCTAACATATTGTCCCTAAGGTCCATCCATGTTGTCACAAATGGCAGGATTTCCTTCTTTTTTATGACTGAATAATGTTATTTTTAAATAGTATCTTAAATCTATATCTATATCTATCCACATATAGAGGTATCCCACGTTTCTTTATCCATTCATCTCCTGATGCACACTTAGGGTGTTCCCATTTCTTGACTCTTACAAATAATGTTGCAATGAATATGGGAGTGCAAATACGTCTTTGACATAGTGATTTCATTTTCTTTGGATAAATATCCGGAAATAGGACTACTACTGAGTCATATGGTAGTTTTATTGTTAACTTTTTGAGGACCTCCATACTGTCTTCCAGAGTGGCTGCAGCAGTTTGCATTCCCACCAACAGCGCATGAGGACTCCCCTTTCTCTGCATCCTCGACAACACCTGCTGTTTCTTGTGTTGATTTGGCCATTCTGACAGGTGTCAGGTGGTTTCTCACTGTCTTTTTTTAAGATTTTATATATTTGACAGAGAGAGAGAGAGAGAGAGAGCACAAGCAGGCAGAGAGGCAGGCAGAGAGAGAAGGGAAGCAGGCTCCCCGCTAAGCAGAGAGCCCGATGTGGGGCTCAATCCCAGGACCCTGAGACCATGACCTGAGCCGAAGGCAGGGGCTTTAACCCACTGAGCCACTCAGGCATCCCTTGTTTCTGCTTTGAAAAGAAATTATCTGCCAACAAGAAAAACAGAAAATGATACTGAAGTTGTCGACACTGCTTGTAATCAAGTAATGGCTTGGACCGTGTTGCTGGAATCAGACAAACAAAAAAAGATACAAATCACGGCGATGAACACTGGAATCAAAACTCACTGTGGTTTTGATTTGCATTTCCCTGATGATGAGTGAGGTTGAGCATCTTTTCACATGTCTTGGCCATTTGGATGTTTTTGTGCTATTAAGTTATATGAGTTCTTTATATATTTTGAACAGTAACCCAGTTTGGGGTTCTCATTTTTAAGGAAATGACTGCCCACCCCATTTCAGAAAACAAATAAACAAATCTCCATTTCCCATTTAAAAAGAAAAAAATGTGAGGCCTGAGAGAAATAAGGTTGCCCCACAGATGCTTGTCCCCAGAAACTAGGAAGAAGGAAGTCTACCACAGAGTTTGCGTTATGCATTTTAGAATAAAACACAAAGCCATTTTTTAGAAGATAATCTTTTAATTAAAACAAAAACAATCTTTAGAGCTTCATTTATAAAAACGAGTCCCTTCACAGCAATGACAGCCACAACTGAAGCTCCGGTCTTCCAGCCCACGCCCATGTCGGTGGCTTGGGAAGCACCCCTGCCCAGCTGGGGTGGCTGGGTTCTGTCCCCGGATGGGCTGAGCTCGAATCCCATCACTTGGAATGCTCACTCATTCATGTCATAAGAATTAGGTGTTGTAAGCATCAGTGCTCGTGTACAACTGAAAATAGTTTTCCCAGCTGCCTGTCCCCTGAGTCCTGCAGACCAGCTGCTTTCCATGACACAGAAATGAAATACGACTGTGTGGGGACATGTCAGCCCGTGGCTAACAGCTGTGAGCCTCATGAGTGTCTCGACCCAGGATGTGGTCAAGTCCAAGGGGAGGCCTTGTCTAGAAGCCCTGGACCAAGGCCAGCTGGCCTAGGGGTCTGCATGCGGGCCTTTTCCCTGACACCCACTATGGATGTGTCTCTGATGGAATCACAAGGACAGGGCGTGGAGACCAGGGGGGTCCACGGGTCCTCACCACTAAGCGTGTCTTGGGTGTGCCCACTACCCACCATGTTTCCAAACCGTTGTGTGGGAATCACACCATTAAAGAGGAAATGGGTCTAATAATTGTTGATGAACTTACCATTTTTAAGGAAAACATTTTTTTTTAATCACCCTGAACATGCCCTCCATCAATTTGATCTATGGATTTGGTCACAGGGAATGGGTATAAGGATGGCTCGTAGGAGATTCAAAATCTCCTGTCTGCCTGTCACTCCTGTCTCACGTGCGATGTTTGGAGAGGGAGCGGGGCTCTACCTTCGGGGCACACAAGGGTGGGGAGAAGGTCTGAACTTCGGAGGTCCCAACTCCCCACCTCCAAGCAGAGGGACCGATGCACGTCTGCCCCTTCCAGCTCTGTTGTGCATGGACTCGGATTCTTCAACACATCTGCTTCAGTCGTGGGCCCCACATCCCTCTTCCCAGATGCCACACGAGGATGGTCTTGGGCCACAGGGAGGTGCACAGGGCATGGTGCTGGGGAGACTGAACCTCAACCCTATTCCTTCCCTGCACTCACGAACTTTGAAGCATGGATCTGAGCACTGGAAGCTTCTCTGTGGTCAGTGAAGGAGAAATGAACTACAACACCTTGGTCCGCAGTGGCTTAGTGCCATGCAAAGGTGTTGGGGGGAAGGGCTGAGCCTCTGCCCTGGGTTTGCCACATGAAGCTTCTCCTTCATTGGGCAAGATGGTGTGATGTTAAATGAGAGGATATGAGCCTGTGTGGACTTTTGGTCAAGGGACTGGCAAGTGAAGGTGTTAGCTGGCTGTTGGCTCCTGTACATTCATCCATCCAGTAAATTTAGGGGCTCATTCTGTGTCAGGCACCGGCAGTACAGTGATGGAGAGGATAGTTTCCCAGCTGTCATGGGGGAAGGCAAACAATGACCAAGTGGGCCAGTGAGACATTTTGGCTAGTGAGTAGGACCATGGGGGCACAGTGCAGCTTGATAGAAGAGTGGCTGGGTTGGGGCGGATGTCCATCCACGTAGTGGGGAGAGACCTGGGGAGTGGTCCCATGCCCACCTGCATCTGGCTTCCAGAACAGGGCAGGAGAACTTCTGAGGGGCCCTCGGGCTGAGCAGTGAGCAGAGCCTGGCAGACATTCCAGCATTTTCCCAGGGCTTCCAGGACGTGGAGCCCTCGAGCACACTAGGTATTCCTGATGGGAATTTCACTACTAAGGGCAAAACATGAAGACCTGGAAGCGGTTAGGAAATTGTGTTTAGAAGTGGCCTCAAGCCCATTCTCCATCCTTCTATATATCAAAGGAGCTGCCCGGGAGCTTCCGCTCAAACTAGCCAGAGCTGTTGTTTTCTTACCCCCCTTTCTAAAGTTTTGGTAACACATAGTATTGATACAAAATTACTAATATAAATATATTCTCAGAGGGGGAAAAAGGTATAATGTAGAAAAATGTGGGCACTAAAATTTCAGTTTCAACAAACTTTTAAAATTTCAGTTTCAACAAACAAACTTCAACAGTTTAGGGCCCAGGAGAGAGGGAAAAGGAAAACATGATAAGGTCCTTATGTTGCTTGTAGGGGCAAGAAGCAATGAATGTTGGTTGATTCTCAGTGTTGATCAAAGAGGACAGTCTTCAATATGTTGGTTAAAAATGTGAGACAGGGGCACCTGGGGGGCTCAGTGGGTTAAGCCTCTGCCTTCGGCTCAGGTCATGATCCCAGGGTCCTGGGATCAAGCCCCACATGAGGCTCTCTGCTCAGCGGGGACCCTGCTTCCTCCTCTCTCTCTCTGCCTGCCTCTCTGCCTACTTGTGATCTGTCTGTCAAATAAATAAATTAAAAAAAAAAAAGTGAGACATAAGCACAGAAGACAAAACTCTCACATTTGGCTGGAAATCACATCATGAGGTGCTCCTCATGGGACATCAGAATTCCGTCACGCGGAGAAGATGGTAATCGGGGATGGGCAAAAGATATAAGAGCCAATGTCAAAAAGTCAAGCTTGAAGAGTCACACAACCCTGAAAAATAGGATTCGAGCCCAAAAACATCATGTGGGACAAAGTGGCATTTTTTTGGTGTTGTTGAAATAGGTATCTCCCCAAATTATAAAAGTTCAGGCTCCAAGACAATGGTATTGAAATCTAGGTAGTAAAGAAATCACGAGACATAAAATTAAGTGCAGCAATAGAATCTTCAATATTATATCCACACCGCACGTAGCTCCAGAATGTGATACGACAGAGAAAGATATACCCATGGAAAATCTATGGAAACGTACCATGTCCTGGGCCAAGAAAATCTCAAAGGTTTCCAAAAGACAGAAATCAAAACAGCCACATTCTCTGAGGATGGTACAACAAAGCTAGAAATTAAGACATAAAAGGAAACAAATAAACAAAATCTAGGCACCTGCCATTTTAAGAGCAGCATTCTGAAAATTTCGTATAATAAAGAGCAAATAAAGTGGCATCACGAACCATGTAGAAGCAACAGTGAAGCATTATGTGTATAAATGTGAAAATTCAAGCGATGGGGCCCAGGTGGGGCAGGAAAATTTATATAGTCGTATTTATCCTAAAGTGTAGAAAACTGAGGACAAGTTAGCTAATTATTACAGGGAGCTGTAAAAGGAACAAAGAAGAACAAAGTCAAAAGAAGTACATATGTAATGAAATTGAACTGTAATAATAGAGTGGGCTTGATGGAGAGAATCATAAGCATGTTCCTGGAAAGCATGATAAAATAGAAAAGTGCTTGGCAAGTCTCCTAATAACACTGAGGGAAGGAAGGAAGGAAGGAAGGAAGGAAAGAAGGAAGGAAGGAAGGACAGAGAAGGAAGAAGTGGAAGGGAGACAGAGAGGGAGGGAAGGAAGGAAAGATGCAGACACACAGGCAGAGGGAGAAGGGTGGAGAGAGGGATGGAACCACAGGTGAGAAAGGTGTAAGAATGGAGTTTTAGTTCCAACAGACTTGTACAGATGCAGACCGTCCTCAGGACTGGTTGTGTGGACTGGATACTGGGCGGATCCTTGTCTGGCAGGGAGGAAGGGAAGAGGACGTGTGTTCATGATAACCCACTAAAAGACACAGTCCATTCCGTGGCAAACACAGATGAAATATACAAAAAGGAACCTCAGACGCTCCTTTCCATGAACCCGAGAAAGAGAAAAAGACTGAGCTCTGCAAAGCTGTGCAGTGTGGAGCAGGACTGAAGGGGATGGAGGGGGTGCTGCTCCCTAAGTTTGCAAGACGACATCAGCCCCGGCTCCTACAGGGACCCAGGATCACTCTACCAGAGCTGTCTAAAGTGAGTTCCTGTCTTATCAAAGGGGCACGAAAACCCTGCTGCATGCTACCTTATTATTGCTTCTCCAGGGGCCCTTGAAAAATGGAGCCATGTTTGGTTGTCACTCTGATCAGGGTACCCTTCTGGCCTGTAAGCAGACCAGGTAGTGATTCTAGACCTCCAGGCACCCATGAGTCAGCTGTGCCCAATGTAAAATTGGCCTGCTTTGAATTTCCCACTGGGTTCTCTCCTTGATAGCCATACATCCAAGGTACTTCAGCATTATTAGTACTGGAAGCATTCTACACAGTATGCAAAATGTTGCAGGTTTGGAGATACTTGTTATGGAAAGAAACATGTGAGTGCAACAAAAATATTGTGAATTCTGGTGTGTGTTTTCTCAAGGGACTTAAAATGCACATCTAGTGTCTGCGAGTTTCCGTGGGTCAAGAGTCCAGGCTGGGCATGGTGGGGTCTTCTGCTCCGTGTCTCCCTGAGCAGCCATCTATCTAGATGCCAGCCAGGTCTCCTTCCTTCCTGGAGCCCAGGGGCCTCTCCCCAGCTCCCTTGGCTGGTGGCAAAATTCGCATTCCATCTCCTATGGTTGTGGAGCTGAGGCTTCCTTGCTGGCTCTTAGCCAGGGGCTGTTCTCAACTTGCTGTTCCTTGCTGGCTTGGCTGTTGAGTTCTTCAAGAGCAATGAGAGAATTTCTCCATGAATTACTTAAAAATAAAATAAAATAAAATAACCCATTCTCTTGGGGTACCTGGTGGCTCAATCGGTTAAGTGTCTGCCTTCGACTCAGGTCGTGATCTCAGGGTCCTGCGACGGAGCCCCACACCTGGCTCCTTGCTCAGTGGGGACTCTGCTTCTGCCTCTCCCTCTGAACCTCTTCCCTGCTTGTGCTCTCTTTCTCTCTCTCTATGTCTCAAATAAACAAATGAAATCTCTAAAAAAAAAATGAAAACTCTATTTATTTGTACCTATGGAAGCAGGGCTCTCTGAGGCAGCATACATGCTCAAATCAGCATATGAGACCAGACACATTCATTCTCTCGAACTTCATTCCTGTGTGCACGGGCATCACCCAGAGAATGATCTTGACATTCTTGTTATAATAAAGCTCAGCTCATTGGTGAGAGGACCGCCATGTTTCCCATTTTGCACTGTGACCATCTGAGTTCGTGTCCCCGGTGTGTTTTTGCTCCTACAGTTCAAGTCATTATCCCTTGTTAAATCCTTTCCAACCCATGGGAATTGTTATTATCTATCTGTCCAATAATGTTTGGTCTATATCCATCCTACTGTCATGCTTTTGGAGGGGAAAGTTGGTCTAGAGGGGAATTAAAAATAATGGGATAGTCTGACTGGTTAAAAGGGCTTTTTGGAATTGGTCAGACTATCCCAGTAGACTTAATAAATGTATCCCAGACTTCAATAAATGTAATCATCACATCCATAAGGACCCAAACTCTGAATAAAACCGGGTGGAAGTATGCATGCCAAAAACGTTTAACTTTATTACCTTGTAAGCGAAAGATCCAGCCACTGGAATGTCTGTTTTGAGACACACACATCCCACACACATTTTTGGAGCTGCTCCTACAGCTTCGGTCCCTTTATCGAGTTCTATGTCATCGTAAGGTTAGATATGGCAGCCGGAGAGGGCCAACATCCTGGGCGAAGACTCTCATGCTTGATTTTCCCAGAAAATCTACTAAAAAGAGAGTCTGTGGCACCCTAATTCCTGCTATGAATTTATTCCTTCAGGTGACTACTTGGCATATGTTTTCCAGTTAGGAAGTCAGCTCTGACGGCCAGCAGACCTTTGCCGCAGGTCAGAAGCTCAATCCCTGTGTCAGGAACACGACCTGTCAACAGTGTCCTTCCAACCCAGCAGGCCTTTGGGTTTGGGGCGTCTGGGGGAACAGACAGCATTTACGCTCCTTGGGGACATGGCACCTTCCACTTCTCTCTTGGAGAGCTGACGTGCCAACAAGCAAGGGACCAAGTGGCTCTCAGGACAGGCAGTCACCCTGCCCTTCCAGGGTAGAGGTGGGGGGGCTGGGAGGCCTGGGGCATCTTTACCTGTCCGAGCCTTCACTCAAGCCAGCATTGTTGTTTGTCTCTTTCGCTTCCGACTGAATCCAGTACTGCCAAGGATCTTCCCGGTCCACACGGCCAAGCCCGCCTGAGAACGTACCAGCTGGCTAGCCTCCCAGCCCGTCCGCGGTTTCCTGCTATTTGCACTTTGATAATCCCCGAAGCTCAGTGCAGACTTTCACTGTTTAAAAAGTGCTCTGTTAAGCAATAAGAAGTCACATGCACCTGAGAGGGCTCGTTTTTGAAACCGGGAGCTGGCCGAGTCCTCAGGCAGAGGCAGGTACCTGGCCAGTGGAAGCAGGGCTGGCACCTGCCTCCGGTTGCGAAACATCATGCCGTTCTTGACCAAGTGTTGGAGGAGCTTTTTGTGATAGTTGCCACCACGTTTTAATTACCACACCACTAAGCCCGCTTGGCAACACATCCTTTCTTGGCAGCATGCGAATTTTTTTTTTTTTTTTTTTTTTGCGGAGGCGGACTGGAAAGTAGACTGGAAGTTTGATTCCTGTAAAAAGAAAACACTGTGGGGCTGGAGGAAAATGAAATTGTAAGCTTTTCTCGATGCACCTTGTTGCATCGAGATAGGCACGCGAGCCACGGGCCCTGGGAAATTCAAGGCACTCGGGAGAACAGAGGGCTGGTTTCAAGTAGTGGGGAAATCACAGGGAGGGAGTAGTCCAAGGTTCGGTCCTTGGGCAGGAAGAAAACCCCTGGTTTCCGCCGAATCCCTTTTCCCAGGCTCACCTGCTGGCAACAGGAGCCCAGTGTCTGCTCTTCCCTTCCCCCCTCTGCCAGGCAAACCTGGGACTGTCTGGACTCCCAGGGTGTGTGAGAGCTTTGCCACTTGCCTCCGCAGATAACATAAATAAAGAGTTGTCCAAAGCAGACAGACACTTGGGCAATTCTTTTGGAACATTTAGTCCCTGATGTTCCTGTAAATTGTTGCATCAGGGGAGATGAACATACAGGGTGTTAAGAAGAACATAATGAAAAAATGAACTGTAGTGAGTTGGGGCAGATTAGCAAAGGGCAGAGCAGCTTTGCCCAGAGTGAGCCCACACGTGTGGTTGGCAGCAGCGCGTCCCTCGGGCTGGGGCGCTCTACTCGAGAGTCTATGCTGCTCTCGTGCCCTCTGGTGACCTGGGGAAGGACTACTGGGAGAGAAGCTGTGCCCCTTTACTGGACCTCTCAGAGGGATTCAGAGGCCACTACTTGGACAGCCCGACTTCTCTAAGGGCTGGAGGGAGGGATCAGGTATTGGGATAGAGGACTCTGTAAAAGTCAGGAAGGCACTTGAATTCCTGCTCTCTGTCCCCTAACCAGTGGCACAGGCCCACTGGGGGGTGGGGGTGGAGCAGGTAGCCTCGGGCTGCAGGGTGAGGGTGCAGTCAAAAGCCTGGCCTGGGGTCAGACCTTCCACCTCTGGGCATCAGCTGCCCCCCGAGATGCTGAGCGGTCTGGGGGTGAGTCTCCTTTCCGCATTCAGACAAAGTAAATCGTGATAAGAGCACCTGTTCTGAGAGCCAGGATCGCTCTGGGCCCTCAGCCTGGGCCCGAGTGTTCACTCTTTTATTACCGTTTCATTACCCTTTTATTACTGTTGGTAACCCTACCTACTGTTGGTAATCCTAGCAGTGTTTTATGGCAGTAAATCCCCCCTTCTGAGAAGGCCAGCCAGGAATGTTTTGTGGGCATCTGTCTAAAGACCATAGCAGGACAGAGGTCTGGCGTGGGGGCAGGAGAAAGTTGTAATAAGGAATGACCAGATGCCCAGTCTTGCCCGAGCCAGCTCCAGGGGACCAAGCACTTCTCTGCATCTGCTGTCCTACTTGACACTCCCACACCTGTAAGACCCTAGTGGGACAGTCTCCGTCTGATAAAGCCTGCACCGGCCATCTTGGCGGACATGTTCCTGTTGATCCTTGTCAACTTGTGTTCACTTGTTCTCACTCATAGACCCTGGTCTCCATGCCTATTGGGTTAGCTCTGTGGGCTGGTCATTGTGCTTTCAACATGATTTGCTGAGTAATGGGAGGTTGAGGATGAAAGCAATTTCCGCAGAAAGCATCAGCACGTGGGGACACTTGGCCACACCATGACCCAAAGACCTCACTGCACCAGATCCAAAGTTCTGAGTGAACTGGATCCACCAAGTGATCCAAACCCGGGCTCCACTTCCCTCCGGGCATGCCTCCTCTGGCTCACCACCCCCCCCGGGGGGGTAGCCCTGAGGGTTCCCAGCTGATTGTGAGCATCTCCACTAAGGCTCCCCAGCTGGTGTAGCCTAGGACTTTGATTTCTGTCCCCGTGCTCCATCGGACCCTCAAACACTGAAGTTCTCCCTCTTGTTCAGTAAATGCCTTCTGTCTGAGAACAGCTTCTGAGTGCTGGTCTCCTCCCGGGCTCCGGGTTTTCTCTCCCTTTTAGGTTCTTTACCATCTACCAGAGCTTCAGCTTTTAAGAAGAATAACTCTTCTGAGCTGTGTCCCAAGATTTCTTGTTATTTTGAGCAGTCGGGGGTGTCCAAATACCCCCGGGGCTGCCGTTATGGAGGACAGAAGAACGCTTCAAGTCTGCAGAGCTTACCGTTCCTCCTTAAGCCTCAGTTTCCTCAGCTGTAAAATCGGAACAGCAAATCCTACTCCCACTACAAGTAAAGTGTTCAGCGCAGCTCCAGGCCTATAGAAATTATTCACACGAATCTTTCAGATTGAAAAAAAATAAAGAAAATTCAGCAAGCCTTGGAGATCATTGCCTGCTTCCCCGAGACACAGCGGAGGAGCCCTGGTGGTAGCAGACCCATTTCTCCAAGTCTCCCTTCCCGAAGCACGTCCCCAGCATCTTGCCGGTGTAAACACAGATCAGAAACCATGCAAGTATGTGCAGAATGGACGCACCTGTTCAGCCGTTCACAGCCTTCCCAGTATCGTTCGTGTGCACTCAGTCCTGCCCAAACACGGGCACCATGTCCTCCCCCTGTTATATAAAGGGCATCCAGGAGACAACTGCCACCTACTAAAATCCAGCTCATTCCCCAAGCGCAGTTTCTGTGTGAAAAGTCTCGCTTCACAAGGACTCAGAACACCTTGAAACTCACCTACTTTTGCAGTTTCTGTGTGAATTTGTCCCCACATGGCACCCCCTTTAAAGTCACCCAACTGTCCATCTCCACAGTTGTCCCTAGCAATCAGGCAGGAGCTCAGAATTGTGGAAGAGATGCGTTTCCATGGGACAGCAGGGTGTGGGGCAAACAAGAATACGCAGAAGGACTTTGATCCCCAGAAAGGGGAGCAGTGTTTCCTGCTACTATTCTAAGAATAGCAGGTGGGTGAGTTTTACACTTGCATAAATTAGAAAGTCAGCCCTTAACTGCATAGGTCCATGTTACCCAGACTCTAACCGAAGCCAAAGTCAATTCTATTGGTCTCTCATCTCACATTTAAAAATGGCCAAATCCAGCCAGAAATACTAAAATGATAGCAACAAAAAACAATGAGCCAAAATCAAGATTCCACCAACGTGGTATCAACGTGGGGGTTGAAGGTGCCGTTCTGGATGGGAGTCCTTTCTGCAAGCCGGAAGGCTTTGGCTTGGGCCTCTCCCGTGGGAGAGCAAAGGGCTTCCGGTGTCCCTGCTATCCTCAGGCCATGACAAGTGGCCGACTTGTGTGCACACCCACCTGCCTGAAAGTGTAATTCAGTAGCCAATGAGGAAGGACTTTAGGAAAAAGGGATGGGATGTGGCTGGAGGCTTGAATTTCAAACCTAAAGGAAAGTTGCAAAAAAAAAAAAAAAAAAGAGAGAACACTTGGACAATTTCACCCAGATTGACCTACTCTTGCATTTCCCTCCTTTGCTTTATTGCTTGTGTTCTCCTTTTTCTGAACCAGTTGAGAATAAATTATGCACATCGCAGCCCTGAAGAAGGCAGTGCACATGTCCCAGCAGGAGGGCTGTTCCTCCCAGAGCCACAGAGGGCACCACCCACCTCCTTTATGTGAATCAACACAATACTTAGCGACCCTGTGTTCCTTCCATTTCTGGAGCCTAACCCAGGTGACAGCCTTTTCAGCAGGTCCCCTCCAGGAAAGTGCCAGGTCAGGGACTACGTTTTCTGGTCATGGCTCTTTTTCTTCCTCTCTCTCCTTGTCTTTTATAACTTTGACACTTCCAAAGAACTCAGTCCCAACCCCCTTCCATTTTAATAGGACAGCTTTCGTTTTGGCTTCCCCTGGTGAGTCCTTGCAATTAGATTCAGATTATGTGTCTGCACACTTACTTCTGGCCTTCGACATTAGGCAAGACCCCTCTCTTCTTCCTCATTAAGTGATTAATCAATATACTTATTATTGGCATGGACTCCTTTGAATCCCATTTTCCCCAGTGGCTTATCATTTATTGCCGCATCTGTTCGTTTGGGGGCTCCTTGGTGACCAAGGTCTGGCCAGCGGGCACCTTCAGGCTAGCTCTCCTTTCCTGGTGACTTGTCACATCCTTTGTTGGAGCTCTTCCTCCCTTTCCAGCAGAATAGGCTGCTCCAGGCTCCGCCTACTTTGCTCCAACCTGGAATCTGCCATTTCTCCTAGCAGCCCTGGTTGTCTTGGAGACCAAGATTGAGCACTTGTGATTGGATAATGTTCTCAACACATGTAGGATGCCTTTCCTTCTTGACCTCTTTTTGTGGACAGAGCCAGTTCCAGCCCATCCCTTCAAGGGTCTTTCTCTTCTTCCCCTAGGTCATGTTTGTGTGTCCTTCCTTCCACAGTGGAAACCTAGGTCCCCTTGATCCTGCACATTCATTCCTTTGCTTAATCCAATAACACATGTAATATACTTTCAGGATAGCTTGACCCACACCAAGCAATAACTCATAAGATTTCAGGATTTCCTTGCAATCCTTCATTTGCCTTCCCACCTTCCCAACCCCCATTAAACAGGGATAAATTTAACAACAAATTATAGTAAGAAATATGATATAAGTAAAGTATAAACATTATTCCAAATTATTTCTAGTTTGATGCTACTTTGCAAAGGAATTAAGCAACCAAAGTGGACAACAGTGTGTGTGTGTGTGGGCAGGAGGCAGGAATGGAAATGCATTGTAATAACCTGCCAGCTCTCCTCACAGTAACGGAGAGCTAACTCCACTGTGGAGATGGCAGTAATGTTTTTCTCTGCCAGAAGAACAACTGGGATTTGCTATGTTATAAAAAAAAAAAAACAACCCTTGGTGCTCAAATATATACAGAATATGTACAGTAAAATCCACAGTGGGGACAAAGGCACTGAGTCTAACTGTTGAAGCCCTATGCTGTGCACACCGACCTGGTTGTCTTTTTCTCCCCACCTGTGCACCGTCCTCAAGGCGGGGGTGACTTGATGCTTCCTGTTTCATGTTACCTGGCTCTCTCTCTGAGTCCATCAAATGTACTAACTAGTGGTGAGACCCAGTTCTAACTGCAACAACAGAGCAGCTTCTAGAACCATCAGACTTATTGGATATGCAGCCATTTCATGCAGAGGATAAAGCTTGCTTTGCAAGTGTTCATGAACCCAACTTGTGTCACACGGGCCTACTTTCCACCTAGAGGCCCTGACCATTAGTTGAGAGGTGGTCTCTCTTCTCTTCACGTAATGAGCACTCCATGAAATTCCACTTCAAACCCACACAAAGATTTGAAGCCAGAAATGGCTTGAACATATTTTTCTAACAGAAAGATGTGAGGTAACCCAATGCCTTTGTCCCTCTCTTCTGTCTGTCTTTCCACCTGTTCATTTAAGACATGTTTATTTAGAGTCTGCGAAGGACCAGGCCACCTGCGGGGGGCTGAGCAGACAGGGTTCAGGCGCAGTGAGGGCTCCCCCTACCCTATCGCAGGGCAGGGCGCTGGGGAGGTGGGATACTCTTCCAGGAAGTGATGTGTAAGCCAAGTTTCCAAGGTTGAGTGGTAGACATCCAGCCCACAAGAAGAAAGTGTGTTCTGCAGAGGGAATTGCTGAAGTACTTGTCCGAAGTACTAATGGGGACAGAAGAGCAGTGAAGGTGCAGGGGGAGGCCGAGGGAACCAGGAGCCTTGGCTTCTCTCCCAAAACCCTCACTGGGGCTCTAGTCCAGAGTGCCCACACCGTGCTTCTTCACGGTGGTGGTCTCGGGTGGTTGAACTTCTGACACAGTGGCTGCCTTTCTCCACAGTCGGGGTCCTGCAGAAATCAGGCAGAAGCTTCACAAGGTTTTGTGACTCAGCCTTGGAAATCACTAGCCTCACTCTCACCCAGTTCACTTGTCAGGACGGCCACAAGCCCACCCAGGTTCAAGGGGGAGAGACACATGTCCTGCCTGTCACCATGGGAGTGTGAAACTGCCTGAGTCTGCCTTCTGGTCTTCTGTGCCTCTGAACAAAAAACTTTTATATTGCCCCTACAAGAAAATCCACCTTCCCTTCCCTGGATCCCCTCAAAGTCGCTCCATTACAGCATCAGGCTGCAGCCCAGGGGCCAGACTCTCATCTCCCAAGTGAGGCTCAGGTGTGGGTGAGGTCCTTGGATACAGCTCCATGGGGTTCTTCCTGACCTGGACACCCTTGAAGTCCAAGTGATCTATACCTCATTTAACCCACTTGTAATCATGGACCCAGAATAGGATACTTGCTTGCAGTGGGTGGTGAATGGTGGACCCCTACAACTGCCCCCAAAGATATGTCCCACTCCTAACCCCTGGAACCTGAGATTGTAATCTTCTTTGGAAAAAATTTCTGGGAGTATAAATAAGTTAAGGATCTCAAGATGGTATCATCCTGGATTTAGAAAGGTTCCTAAATCCAGTGACAGACGTCCTCATTTGAGAAAGGCAGGGGGACATTTGAGAAGCAGAGACACAAAAAAGACTGTGTGAAGACAGAAGGTGAGATTGGAGTCCTGCACCCCTAGACAGAGGAGCCCCTAGGGCCACCAGAAGCCAGACAAGACCAGGAAGGACCTGCCTCTAGATCTTTGGGGGCATTCCTGCCATCACCTTGATTTTAGACTTCTGGCCTCCAGAAGTCTCTGTTGATTTAAGCCCCACTGTTTGTGATAATTTGTCATGGCAGCCACAGGACACTATATTCTGCTGCTGACATTCCACTCAGAGGGTACCTGGGCTTGATTCCCAGCAGTGATTCTCTGGGGCTCTTGAGTCCACCTTCTGGGACCTCAGCTCAGGCCAAGTTCATCCTTCCCTCTCTGGCCTTGTTTGTGGTGGATGCACCTTTCGGACAGCTCCTCCCTATCATAGGTGGGATTCCAACCCTCCTTTCATTTTCTACCATCCCCGGCCCTCCAAGTCTAAGATGATACAATTCCTTTCTCTAGTTATTCCAATCCTGCCAACTGCGAAGTAAGAAAATTAAGATCCCGAGAGTGGGCTCCTAGCTAGGAGCTCAGAAGGTAAAATGGAGGTGAGCACTGGTGTCACTATTAGCTACTTCATTTAATTATACTTGGAAAATTTTTCATTGAAATTATGTCGTGTTTTTGTTTTTGTTTTTAATTGTGGTAAAACATAGATAACATGACATTTACCATTTTAACCATGTTTACGTGTACATTTCAG
The DNA here is from genome assembly GCA_004024625.1 of Mellivora capensis. Lineage (NCBI taxonomy): Eukaryota > Metazoa > Chordata > Mammalia > Carnivora > Mustelidae > Mellivora > Mellivora capensis. The sequence goes on from PISX010017077.1 coordinate 25,930, forward strand.
TGGCATTAAGTATTTTCACCTTGTTGTGCAACCATCCCCACCATAAAAACTCCAGAATGTTTTCTTCTTCTCAGTTAAAATCTGCACCCATTAAATAATAACTCCCCATCACCTGCCCCTGGACCCTGGCAAGCACCATTCTATTTCCTATCTTACAGATGTGGAATGATACAGTATTTGTCTTTCTATGACTGGCTTGTTTCACTATCATAATGTTTTCAAGGTTCATCCATGTTGTAACATGTGACAGAATTTGTTTCCTTTTTAAGGTGAATCCTACTCCATTGTATGTACCTGCCACACTCTGTTTATCCCTTCATTTATCAACGGACACTGGGGTGGCTTATACATTTGGCTATTGTGAATACTGCTATTCTGAACATGGATATACAAATATCTCTTCAAGACCCTAATTTCAATTATTTTGGATACATACTCAGAAGTGGGATGAGTGAATCCTATGGTTGTTTTATTCCTAATATTTTTGAGGAACCACCATACTGTTTTCCATAGTAGCCACATCATGTAACAATTCCACCAGCAGTGTGCAAAGGTTCTGATCCATGCACGTGAAAGACTGTTTACAATACAAGTAATTGTCTCCATTTCTCCCCATTAGATAATCTTCTTTTCTTTTCTTCTTCGACAATAAGGATATTAAGAAGCACATATATTCATGTTTGTTCTGCTTGGTTACCATAGCTTATCACTTACTCTACAATATTCAGTAAAGACTAACTAAAAATTTCAAAGGATGCCTTTGGACCATGATAATAAGGGTTGACACAAAGCTGACAGTAGGGACATGTCATGATGTGATGCGATTCTCTGAGGAATACATGAGATGTTGTATGTGACCCCAAATGGTACCTGACTTGAGGAGGCTTCAAATGTGACTCTTTCCCTCTCAGACTAGAATTAAAGTTAAGTCATTAATTATTCACACCATTTATTACCTTATCGCTGATTTTTAAAAATGTTATCAACTGAAGAAGGTCATTTTCACATAAAGTTCTAAATGGATCCTCAATATTTAAACAGACTAAAAGGAGTTTTTCTGATTCCCTAAGAAGTGAGGTGGGTAGGAAATACTACCTCTCACTCTTTCTCCTAACTAAGGAATTTCTTCAGAACCTACTTTGAAAATAAATACCTTAAAACCAGAGTTGGCAAACTATGGCCATGAGCCAAACGCACCCCACCACCTGCTTTTATAAAGAAAGTTTCATTGGAACACAGCAATGTTCATTGGCTTATGAATTGTCTATGACTTTCTTTTTTTTTCTTTTATTTAAATTTTTTTTATTTTTTTATTTTTTATAGACATATTTTTATCCCCAGGGGTACATGTCTGTGAATCACCAGGTTTACACACTTCACAGCACTAACCATAGCACATACCCTCTCCAATGACTTTCTTGACACAGGATAGCACTGAGTCATCACAACAGATCCCATAAAGCCCTTTACAGAAAATGTTTGCCAATCTCCTTCCTAAAATTGAACTCAATTGGCAGAGAGACTTATGAATAACCATGGTCACAAGGGCTTAAGCCACAGCTGGTCCAGGGACCAGACTCTCTGATGGGCCAGCTAGGGTCCATATAGCCTTCTGTGGTGAGGGGACATTTCAGGGCTCACCGCCTGGCCAGGACCACTTCAGGTAGAAGACTGGTGGTGTCTTGAAGGGGAAAGGGGTGTTAGTGGTAGAAAGAGGACAACATACAAGCCAAGGAGAACAGAATAGGGACACTGCAATGTATGCTTTTAAGACAACAATGAAAAACTAAATAAAGAAATCGAACAAATTTTTAAAAATAGGACACAAGTGTTTTCTTCACAGGAATGTGTATTGTCAGTTCAACCCTGTCTTTAGAATGGAAGCAAGCAGGATGGTCTTTTGCCCAGACATCAGCAAACACACAGACCACTTTCCAATGCCCAGCTACCCGGGCTTTCAGCCCTCATCACTGAATCTAAGAGAAACACCATGGCCCACAACATTACTTAATCTATCCGAGAGCAGGTGGAAAACCAGGGGAATCTGCTATTCAATCTTAGCAATTCAACAAGCCACAGCGAAGGATGCCAAAATTTAGAGATGTAATTAGAAATCTGAAATTCATTTCCACCTGGTCTTGAAGCCAATAACATTGACAAGTATTTGATTAATGTGAGTTGGCTAAGAGTTCTCCATACTTTGAGGTAAGGAAATATCAAGTGTGTCTCCCCCTCCACCAGGGCTCCCTGTGCTTGCTGACAAGTCTTCCTAAAGCTTCAGGCTCCAAACCCTGCTGAGATCAAAGAGTTTTTGAAAGGAATCCAGACATGCGAGTGACATGGATATACCCACCCTTGCTTTTCCCATATTATAATAATCGAGGCACTCTATACTTTATTCCAGTGTCCCACATGGTAATAAACATGTTCTTTGGAGACAAAGAGAAAATTTGAAGAGTAATCAATTGTGATATCACTCCTTGATTATGTTCATATTTTCTTTAGTACTATGCAATTAGTAGCTGCAATTGCTCAGCCAAGTAGGGATTAGGAGGAGGGACTTAAATGTTACCCAGCTGACAGAATGAATTACTCATTCCTCCCAGTGCACATATGTTCAGATATTTATGGGATTTTACCTCCAGCACTCTCATGGCTGCCCAATGTCATGATAAAATATGGCACTCTGTTTACTGACACTGTAGCCACATTGTAAAGAAAATCCAGGCAAGTTGAATCCATCAAGAGCAGATTATTTCACTGGGTTGGCTGGTGACTACAATCTATTTCATGGCCACGGTTGACAAGACTGGAACTTTCCATTCACATGGGTCTCTCTGGGTTGGCCTTCAACCCTCTGGCCTTCAACCCACCCACTGTCGGAGCAGAATGTGAGGTGAAAGCAAAGAAAAAGAGCAGGAAAGACTGGTGGGTATGCGGAGTCTGGGTCTAGATTCAGATCCTGAATAGTATCCTGGAACCTGTACACCAGGGATGGTATCCCTTTATCCCGTGAGTGACGGGGAAGGACCTTCTGCAGGGATGGTGTCAGCAAATAGGACCTAAAGCTCTCGCCGATGTGATCGTCTTGCTTAGCTATTGTCAAGTGGTTTCAACAAATTTACTGAGGACAATAATTTGCTCGGGATCGGATTGTAAAATAATATATGATTGCTGATTTTCTTTTTCACTTCATATTTTTAATATCTTTTTATCTAAATAAACATCTAAATAAACATATTTCAATAAGACCACTAACGATGGCTGCAGATGTTGCTTCTGTTGAGCTAAGCCATAATTTATTTTACCAATTCCCTGTCACTGAACATTTTTTCATACATGCTTTTATTTCTTCACCGATACTGAATTCTGAGAATAAGAAATACTACATGATAAGTATGCCCATTTTTAGGGTTGAACTATATTCTCAAATTGCCCAGTAGGAGCACTATAATCATTCCTACTTTCACCAGTAGCTACATGAGAGGGTGACCACAGCCCAACAATTCCTTCAGTATAATTATTAATTTTTTTGTTGCCTTAGATAATTTTAAAGATGCCAATATTACCTCACTGGTGTTTCACTTTGCATTTTCCTTGAGATCCAGAGAACCAACTGTTCATGATGACAGCCCACAGTCTGCAGCTGGTGGACTATTTCTTGCTCCCTGGGGTCTTCTGGTCCTCATTACCACAAGGGGACCTACAATGCCCATGCCTGGTGTGTGGTCTGGCCATGGCCAGCACTGGGACCCCAGCATCCCCAGCGAGGGGCTGGGACCCTCAGCACTGGTGGTGGTGAAGCTCCACATGCAGATGGAGGGTCACCAACGAGCAGAGCTCCCCACCTGAGCATCACGGTGCCATCATCCCCAAACCACCTCATTTCCAACACTGGCTAAGTTCAGGCTTCATTCTCTGCCTGTTGAGCACTATTACCTCAAGATCAAACCCATAGTTCCCATTGTCGTGTGGATTTCTCATGCAGTTCAATCCAGAGTTGCTGAGTCCTGAGAAATGCATCTCCCCGGTCCATCCCTACCTTGGGAACACTCTCCTGCAGTGAATCATGGGCTCTGCAGAAGGGTCCAGGACGTGAGGTGTGGAAGACCCAATCCGTGTTTGATTTTTACTGTTCGCTGACTGTCAGTTATTCTCCTTCTACTCACTTTCTTCATCTGCAAAAGGCAGTCCATAAGGTACACTGCATTAATTTTTGTGAACATCAGATATGGTAGCCACATGCAAATATCCTGTACACCTGTAATCTTATCAACAGTGGTAGCAGTGAACCTTGGCGGTCACCAGCTTCCTTCTTTGTCTCCTGTTCACACAGCATATCATTCTGTGAGCAATCCCGGGATCTCTTCCCTTCCTGAGTAGCAGGGGGTGTGGACTGAGATCTGAATGTATAGTTCCTGCCCTTCCCCCAAGCTGCTGGACCTCCGCCAGGGCATTTGGCCTCTGGAGTTACCAGGGCAACAGGTGAAGGCAAAGGCATGTCTGCACTACGAAACCCGAGGGGGTGGCAAGAAGGGATCCGTGGTGGTGAGAATGGGAGCCTAGCCCCTGCACAATTCTCGTCCCCTCCATCTCTGTCTCCTCCAGCGTGAGCCCATTCCACAAGCAGCGGAGATCCATGGAGACAGGGAAAGAAGCAGCTTGCAAAATGACTCTGGGCCCTGTTTGGAGATGCTGAACAGCGAGGATTCCATTCAGCAACAGTGATGGCTACGTTTATGTCAAGTTGACTGGGCTATGGGGTGCCCAGATAGTCCATGAAACATCGTTCTGGGTGCATCTGTGCGGGTGTTCCTGGATGAGATAAACACTGGGATTGGTAGACTGAGTAAGGCAGTTGTTGATGCAGACTGGCCAGCACCAGCCAGGCCCTCCCCACTGCGGCAGGGACTGTCTGAAATAAAAGGCTGGACAAGAGACCCTTCTTTCTGCCTCACTGTCTTCAAGCTGGGACACAGGTGTTCTCCTGCCTTTGGACACAGACTCTGCATAGAATTTATCCCACTAGCACTCCTGCCTCTCAGGCCTTTGTACTTGGACTGGAAACACATCACTCCACCTACTGAATCTAAACTTCTCAGCCTCTGTAACCACGTGAGTTGATTTCTTAAAATAAATAAACACACAGACACACTGTACTGGTTCTTTTTCTCTGGAGACCCCGATGGCTACCGTGACTTATCTCCCTAGCAATAGACCAGCAATGTCACCATGAGAGACTACGTATCCTCTGTAAGCCTCGCCTTCTGTACCACAGGGTGGTGACATTGACCTCACGTGTAAAGATGTTGATAGGATAAAGGGGGCACTTAGCAGTTGGTGTTGGGTTCACAGTAAGGCTCCATCAAGCATGGAGTTTACAAAGTGCATTAGGAAGCATACGCCACTTTTAAAGCCACTGACTCATTGGGTCCTTATCCCCTTCGACAGGCTTGCCTAAGGCCCCTGACAGGGAACTGCCCAGATGACTTTTTAACCACACCCATCTCATCTGCCCTCAAATCCTGCTTGTTTGGATTAGACAAGTGTTTCTCAATGTGCTAACACAGGTACATGCACTAGAATTACCTGTAGATTTACATGTGGAGCAAATATGCAATTCTTGAATCCCACCCAGACCCACAATTAGGACACCCTGGCAAGGAGCCATGGAATTTGCATTTTTAACAAGCTCCCTGGTAATTCTCTGCCTTGGGCCCTGCTGAGGCCCCTTACTCCACGCGGATGTAATTAAGCCTCTTAATTACAGTCTTGCCAAAAATTAACAGTCTTAATGATCTGAGAACACTGATTGACAATAAAAAGGCATGAGGAAGCTTGGGTTTTATTCAAAATGAAGGTAGGATTTGAGCATCGTTGAGAATAGCCATCCCCTGGTGTCACTAACCAGGGGTTCCATGTGAAAACACAGTGTTGGTCAGGACAACTCCCTCTACTCCGTGGTGGAGAACAGTTAGTGAAGTGGGACTCACACTGATGATCCTGCAGACCTCCAGGTTCTAGTGACATCAGGGCAGATGCCTGTTAAACTTCTGATTGAAAGGAGACATGTCCCTCACATGGTGTCCATTTAGATATCCATAGATGCAGCCTCAGAAGATGTGGTTATCATGCAACGGCCCTATGCAAGGTCAGTCTGACCACTAAGCACATAAACAGTACCCCCATGAATAAAGCCAATGTTACCTGCTGTTGATCTCCACGTACCTGCTTTACTGCAACAGGAATGGAGGCACCGAGAGTCTGAGTTGACTTTTTAATAGTATCATGAGTGAAGTCCAGATTTCCGATTCTGACAGCAGGACCAACGAGGCTATTTCTGCTCTTCCTTAATCTTCATTAATCTCAAGTGTATGTTCCTATTCAGTCCAGGCCTGATTGAGCAAGAGACTTGAGGGCAGAAAAGTGGGTTCTTGGGTCCTGCCGTAGAAAGGTCCCCGTTCAGGGAGCTGGTCTTACACAAGTGAAATAACCAGTTATTGATGCAGACCGGCCAGCACCAGCCAGGCCCTCTTCCACTCTCCCATTATCCTCATCTGTCATGAGTGGGAGGCCTTGGACTTGGACAAGGCTGCTGAGTTTCCTGGGAGGCAGAACACCATAAGCTCTTCCGTCCCACCACTTGCATTGTACATCAGGTCATCATCTTTTCTGAAAGAATAAATCACTGGGAAAGCCCCTTAAAGTATGGGACAGCACGAGAGTCATTTAGATGAGAGTTGGGGAAAGAAAGGCTTTCTAAGGTTCCATTATAGATTATTCATAGGCTGGTGCTAGGGACAAGTGGTAGAGGCAGGGCAGGGAAGGAAGTACAAAGATAGAGGAAGGCACAGGCTATAAACCTCCTAATTCTCTGACAGCTGCCTCTGCTTTTGCAGCTTGCTCTGATTCTCCTTGCTGAGGTTGAACAACCAGTCAGAGTCACTGAGCTCAGGAATCTCTCAGTCCTGGGATTTTGGAGTATTCATTCAGGTTTCAATCTTTCAGTTTTCCCCTCAAACCCTTGCTTACATTGTTGTTGTTTGTCACAACATATCTGGGACTTGCATTTCCTTCCAAGATGGAGAAACAGAGAGTGGATTTGCCTTCCTGCTTAGAATGACCAAAACCAAGGCAAAATAGATGAAACATTCATTTTCAAGGCGTTGGAAATGAAGCAATGAAGGATATGATCCCTGAAAGATGGGTGACGAGCCAGGTAGGTCTTACAGTCTCTGTAGGCAGTTTCTTACTGCCCTGGGAACATTTCCAGGCCCCACACATGGAAAAGGATTTGGGTAGAGCCCAGAGGACACCTGAGGAAAGGAAAATGAGGCAGAATAAGGGAAGACCAAGGATCAGAGTTGATGATTTCTGGGTGCCAAATAATGGAAAGCTACAGAGAGAGAGAATTCCAAATCTGGAAAGGGTCCAGCTGGAGTACTCAGCTGAGTGCTGAAGTGGGGAAACTATCTGAGTCTGGGGAAAGAACTGCATAAGAAGGTGGGAGCGAGCAGCCCCCAGCACTCACACAGGTCAGGGAACTGTACCAGTTCTCTCAGATCGGAAACCTCAGCATCCATGGGGAATTAGATAAATCAAGCAGAAGCATCTTGCCTAGGCCGTAGGAAATAATTCCTGCTAGCCCGAGCACTATTTTAATTCCATCTAACCAATTTGAAGAGAAAGATCTGAAGAAAAACAACAATTTTCAAGTAACTTAATGGTATTTCACAATAAGGATATAAACCAACAAATCAAAACTAACCCAGAAAGGGGTGTCTGGGTGGCTCAGTGCATTGAGCATCTGACTCTTGATTTCAGCTCAGGTCATGATCTCAGGGTCATGATATTGAACCCCACATCAGGCTCTATGCCGGGTGTGGAACCTGTCTGGGATTCTCTCTCTCCCTTTTCCTCTTCCCCTTCCCTCTCTCTCTCTCCCTCTCTAAAAACAAAACAAAACCAAAACTAACTTATAATGGACACAGATGCTAGAATCAACAGACAAGGATATTAAATATTCTGTATTCTTTTTTTAAAAAGACTTTATTTTATTTATTTGACACAGAGAGAGAGAGATCACAAGGAGGCAGAGCAGCAGGCAGAGAGAGAGGGGGGAGGCAGGCTCCCTGCTGAGCAGAGAGCCCGATGCGGGGCTCAGGATCTCAGGACCCTGAGATCATGAGATCATGACCTGAGCCAAAGGCAGAGGTTTAACCCACTGAGCCACCCAGGAGCCCCAATATTCTATATTCTATATGTTGGAACGTTATGTAGGAACATGGAAAATACAAAAAAATGCTCAAAAATTAAAGAGATAGCAATATAGCACGTAAGGCCAATGGCAGAGCAAACACTGCAGAGGATAATTTTAGTGAATTGAAAGACAGAATGATAGCAACTATTCACAATGAAACACAGAAAGAAATATCAAAAGAGAATGAATAAAGTAAATGCAGTGAGTTGTGGGAAACCCTTAGGAAGCATAACATATATATCACTGGAGTCCTGAGAAAGAGGCAAGGAAGCTGAGACAGAAAAAAAATATCTGAAGAAATAATACCTGGAGTTTTTCCAATTATGATGAACACAATAAATCCACAGATTCAAGAAGTCCAAGGAAAGCCAAGCACCAGAAACATGAAGAAAGCCAAATCAGGACATATTAAAACCAATATTAAAAAGAAAAATAAAAACTCTCGAGAGGAAAAAAGACATTTGTTTGAAGTAACACACATACAGACTATGAGCACTTCCTCATCAGAAACTGTGGAAAAAAGAAGACAATGTATGGACGTATGGAAAGAAAAAAAAATCTATGAACCCAGACTTCTTTCCCAAATGAAACTATCTATGAAAAACTAAGCCAAAGTAATATCTTTTTCAAACATGAAAGCTAAAAGAATTCGTCACCAGTAGACATGGAAATGTTAAGGGAAGTTCTTCAGGCGCAAGGAAGTTAATAGCGTAAGGAATATGGATCTGCACAAATGAATGAAAAGTTATGGAAATGGAAACTAAATACATAAGATTTTTTGTATATGGATATCAAATCACTATGATATACACTTTAAATATCTTATAATTTTGTCAATTATACCTAAAAATATTTTTTCTTATCATTCATTACCTTGAAAAGATAGTTGACTGTTTAAGCAAGAATAGTAACAGTGTAGTGCAAGGTTAATTGAATGTGTAAAACTAATACGTGATAAGAATTGGAAAAATGGTGGGAGGGAGGATGGAAGTATACTAATAGAACTTTATACTACATGTAAAGGGTCATGATATCCCTGAAAGGTAGATTGTGATCAACATATGTATTTTAAACCCCAAAGGAACCATTGAAACAACAAAACAAAGTTATAGCTAATAAGTGGAAAAAAGAGATAATAAATCATAAAAATATTATATAATATTATCATTAATGCCGAAGAAGTCAAGGAAAAAAAAAAGCAGATACTACAGATCAGATAAGAAAGCAAAATCTGACTATTTGTTTCTATGTTAAATAGGAAATGTATATTTGGTTTCTGTCTTAGATACTAGCACAGATCTCCTTTAAACCCTGGTGTGGGGGTGGGGGAGCGGGGCAAACAAAAAAACCCTTGGAATTTCCTAAGTAACAAGAATGGTGGGAACATCTTCTGTTACTCATAACAATCCTTTCACCCACACCTGAGTTTCTCTGAATGGGACATCTCTTGGCTGGGTCCTAAATAGCTCTGAGATGGGAACTGATGGCCAGAAAGACTGAGCCATGATTTGAGGGTTGGGACTTTTAGCCCCAGCCCCTGTCCTCTGGGGAGAGAAGGGGGCTGCAGATTGAGTTCAATAACCAATGACCAATGATTGAAGGAATCATGCATATGTAATGAAACCTCCATTAAAAACCCCTGAACAATAGGGTTTAGAAGCTTCTTAGTTGGAGGACACAACCATGTGCCAGGAGGGTGGTGTATTCCAACTCTATGGGTAAACAGACATCAAGGCAACTTGGGACCTTGCCTTATGTACCTCTTCATCTGGCTGCTTATTTGCATCATTTATAACAAATTGTAATAATAAGTATAGCATTTTCCCGAGTTCTATGAGTCTACCAAATTTTCAAACCTTGAGCGTGGAGGAGTTTGTGGGAACTCCTAAACTTGCAGCCACATTGAACAGAAGGATGGGTCACCTAGGGACCTGGTACTTGTGACCAACATCCAAAATGAGACAGTATTATAGAATAAATCTTTAAACCTAGGGGGTCTGATGCTAACTCGGGTAGTTAGTGTTAGAGTAGAAGTGAATTATTACACTAAATTGATATTTGAAAATCGGAGTTGGAGAATTGATGTTAGAAAATAAACTGCATATTGTGGATCAGAAGTATCTTGCTACAAGATCTCCACTTCAAATGTAGATAAAGAGACCAGTTAAAAGTAAAACAAAGGGAAAAGTAATATGATGCTAACACTAAAAGAAGGAAGGAAGAAAGGAAGGAAGGGAGGAAGGAATATCATGACTATATCAACATTTGACAAAGTAAACTTCCAAGCAAAAATACTTACAGGGATAAAAACAGGTCATTACAGGAGGTCAGTAAAAGGCTCATATAATCAAGAGGACGTCACGGTCTTAAAAGTCCATGGACCTTATAACAGAGTATCTATTATATTAAGCAAATATATTATATATTTGCAAATATATTAAGCAAACACTGATATAACTACATGGAGATATAAACAAATACACAATGACAGAAAGAAATTTTGAGGTTCCACTCAAAAATTGGTACAACAAATGGAAAATAATTTGAAAGGACTTAAAATATTGAATGGCCTAACTGACCTTTATAGAACATTCTACATAACGACAGCAGGGTACATGTATTTTTAAAATGAACATAAAATATTTACCAAGATAGACAATATTCTGGATCAGAAAAACTAGCTTTGATAACTTTAAAAGGATTTAAGTCACAGAACTTATGTCCTCTAATCATAAGGAAATTAACTTGGAAATTAATGAGAGGAAAACCATTAAATACTTGCAAATGATGTAACATGTTTCTAAATAAAACCTGGGGCAAAAAAGAAATCAAAAGTAAAATTAGAAAGTATTTTGAACTGAAAGCAAATTAAAATACAACAAAAAAAAATTTAGATGCTCTCAGTGGGAAATTTATAGCACTAAAGAACTATATTAAAAGTAAAAATAAGTTACGTCAGCTTCCACCTTAGGAAGTAGTAAAATAAACCCAAAGTAAAAAGAAGAGAGGGCACAATAAGTATCTGAGTGGAAAAAATGAAATAGAAAAACAATAGAGAAAATCAGTGAATACAAGGATGGCTTTAGAGAGGATCAACAAAATTGCTAAACTTGTAGCTGCACAGAAGAGAGAGACGACACAAACTATAAATTTGAGAAATGAGTTATGTGGCATCACTATAGATTCTACAGATACTAAAAGACTATTGACTACGTCTGTATGTTTAGGGTAAATACCCAGTTGTGCAACTGCAGGGTCATAGGGAAGCTCCATTTTTAACTTCTTAGGGAATCTCCCTCCACACTGTTCTCCAGAGTGGCTGCACCAACTTGCATTCCCACCAGCAGTGTAAGAGGGTTCCCCTTTCTCCACATCCTCTCCAACAAGCAACACTTGTTGTTTACTCTCTTGCTAATTTTGGCCATTCTAACTGGTGTAAGTTGGTATCTCTATGTGGTTTTAATTTGAATCTCCCTGATGGCTAATGGTGATGAATATTTTTTCATGTATCTGTTAGCCATTTATATGTCTTCTTTGGAGAAGTGTCCATTCATGTCTTCTGCCCATTTTCCTTTTTTTATGTGATTATCTGTTTTTTGAGTGTTGAGTTTGAGAAGTTCTTTATAGATCTTGGATATCAGCCCTTTGTCTGTACTGTCATTTGCGAATATCTTCTCCTATTCCATGGGTTGCCTCTTTGTTTTATTGACTGTTTCCTTTGCTGTGCAGAAGCTTTTTATCTTGATGAAGTCCCAAAAGTTCATTTTCACTTTTGTTTCCTTTGCCTTTGGAGACCTGTCTTGAAAGAAGTTGGTGTGGCTGATGAAGAGGTTACTGCTTATGTTTTCCTCTAGGATTTTGATAGAATACCCAACTTTTGTTTTGTTTTGTATTGTGTGTGTGTGTTTGTGTGTGTTTTAAACTTTTTAAATATTGTATTTATTTATTTGACAGAGAGAGAGATCACAACTAGGCAGAGAGGCAGGCAGAGAGAGAGGGAGAAGCAGGCCCCTGCTGAGCAGAGAGCCTGATGCAAAGCTTGATCCCTGGACCCTGAGATATGACCTGAGCTGAAGGCAGAGGCTTAACTCACTTAGCCACCCAGGTGCCCCAAGAATACCCAACTTTTGTATCAACATGGACAGGACTGGAGGAGATTATGCTGAGTGAAATAAGTCAAGCAGAGAGAGTCAGTTATCATATGGTTTTACTTACTTGTGGAACGTGAGGAATAACACGGAGGACATTAGGAGAAGGAGAGGAGAAATGAATTGGGGGAAATCAGAGGAGGAGACAAACCATGAGAGACTGTGGACTCTGAGAGACAAACTGAGGGTTTTAGAAGGGAGAGGGGTGGGGGAATGGGTGAGCCTGGTGGTGGGTTTTAAGGAGGGCACATACTGCATGGGGCACTGGGTGTGGTGCATAAACAATGAATCTTGGAACACTGAAAAAATAAAATTAAATTTAAAAAAAGAATGTTGGGGGAGTGTTGTGAACCTTATGCTAGTAAACTTGACAATTTAGATGAAATTCACTAATCCTTGAAACATACAGTTTTCAAAGTTTATGCCAAGAGAAAATATCTAATCTAAATAGTCTTGTATCTATTTTAAAAACTAAATTTAGAAATAAAAACCTCCCCAGAAAAAACTATAGGCCCAGGTGACTTCACTGGTAAATTCTATCAATCATTTAAGGAAGAAATAAGACCAATACCACAATTAAGTCTTCAATAAAATTTTAAAAGAAGGAATACTTTTCAACTAACTCATCCATGACTATTGCCTTTTTACAAAAATCAGAGATATTAGAAAAAAAAACAACTATAGGGCAATATCAGTCATGAACATAGACATAACAATCCTAAAGCTAGTTTTAACAAATCAAATGCAGCAATATATGAAAAGGATAATACATTATAACCAAGTGGGTTTTATCTTAGGACTAAGATTGCTTTAACATTTGCTAAGTAATCAATATAATTCATCATATTGACAAATTAAGAAAGAAAAACCATATGTCATCTCAATAGATACAGATATTCATTCCTGATAAATTCTCTTTGCAATGTGAGAATAGAGAGAACTATCCTCAGTTTGATAAAGGACATTTATGAAAAAACTACAGATATCTATTTTTGAAAGACTGAATGTTATTTACTGGGGTAAGGAATAAGTATGACCATTCATACTATTTCTATTAAAGTTTTAACTAAAGGAATAGTCAGTAAAATAAGATAAGATATAAAAATTAAAAGAATTATGATTGGAATGAGAGAAATGAAACTTTTTTATTCATCAATGACATGGTCATATATGGAAAAATAGGAGAATATACAAAAAAATCCACCAGAACCAAATGAGTTTAGCAATGTTATAGGAAACAAGAGTGATCTAGAACAACCAACTATATTTCTGTACAATAGCAATGGAGAATTAGAAACTTTTTTAGAAAACTTATAATAGTATCTAAAAATATGAAATATTTAGGGACAAATGCCACAAGAAATACAAGACTCATACATTGACACCCACAAAAAATTGCTTAAATACACAAAAATTGAAGAATACTCTATAAATGGAGAACTATACTGTGCTCATAATTTTGGGCACTCAGCATTGGTAAGATTGATTAATAGTTTCAAAATATAACCAGTCAAAATCCCAGCAGGCACTTTTGTAGAAATCAATTCCAAATTTTATATAAATTCTAGAATTTATATATCAAATCAATGGACTTAAAATAACCACAACAAAAAACAAAGTTCTTTGGAAGAGAACAAAATTGTAAAAATAAAACTATCTGAACTCCAGTTATATTATAAACCTACCATAATCAAGACAGAATGATATTAGCACTAGGAAAGACAAATAGAACAGTGTAACAGACAAATAGGGCAAAGTAACAGAAGGGAAAAGTCCAGGAATAGATACACATGTATACAACAACTTACTTTTTTTTTTTTTAACAACTGACTTTTGATGAAGCTGCAAAGGCAATACAGTGGAGAAAGGACAGTCTTCTTAATGAATGGTACTGGAATAACTGGATATCCATATGTTAAAAAAAGGGGAAGAAAGAACTTTAAGCCATATTTTTAATCACATACAGCAATTAACATGAAATAGGTCATAGTCCTAAATGTACAGCCTAAAGCTATGGAATTTCTACATGAAAACTAGGATCAAACTTCTGTGACATGGATCAGGGAAAGATTTCTTCAATGCAACACTAAATGCATATTCTAAACAATAAAAAATCAATAAATTAGATTTCATCTAATTAATTAAAATTTCTGTTCTTCAAAAGGAAGTTAAGAAAATGAAGAGACAAGACACAGAGTGGTAGAAATATTTGCAAATCATCTATATGATAAAAGACACATCCAGAATATCTAAATAATTTTCCAACTCATTAATAAGAAAAAACAGTTAAAAATAGGCAAAAAATTTTAACACATGCTTCACCAAAGAAGATGTATAGGTAAAAGTGAGCACTTAAAAAGTACTCAATATTATTAATTATTATTAAAAGTCAAATTAAAACCAAAGTGAGATACTGCTACATACCTATCTTAATGGCTAAAATATAAACAAACTAACTGAGATGGTTGATTTTACATGTCAACTTTCTGGGCTGTGTTATCCAGATAAGTAGTCAAACATTATTCTGGATGTTTTTGTGAGAGTGTTTTTGGATAAAATTACCACTTATTTATTTTTTTAAGATTTTATTTATTTATTTGAGAGAGAGAAAGATGGGAAGGGAGGGCAGAGGGACAGAGACAGGGAGAAGAAAGGCAGAGGGAAAGGAAGAAGCAGACTCCCCGCTGAGTAGACAGCATGATATGGACCTCGATTCCAGGATCCGGAGATCATGACATGAACTGAAGGCAGACACTTAACAGACTGAGCCACCCAGGCACCCCTGAAATTACCATTTAAATCGGTGGGCTTTGAGCAAAGCAAATTGCCTTCCATAATGTAGGTGGGCCTCATCCAATCAGTTGAAGGTCTGGATGGAACTGACCTCTCCTGAGCAGGAGAGAATTCTGCAGCAGAAAACTTTTGGACTTGAACTTCAATATAAGCTCTTCCTTGTACTCCAGTCTGAGGGCCCACCCTGCAGATTTTGGATTTGCCATCTTCCATAAACACATTGAGCCGATTCCTTACAATAAATCTCCTTTTATATATATATGCATATGCATATCCTACTGGTCTTGTTTCTCTGGAGAATCCTGACTAATGCATTAACCATACCATGTGTTGGCAAGGATGTGGAGAAGCTGAGACACTCATGCACTGTTCATGGAAATGTAAAACAGCACAAGCAATGTGGAGAACAGTTTGTCAGTTTCTTCAAAAGCTAAATAAATCAACATCTGCTATATGCTGCAGTCTTTCTATTCCTAGCTAGTTATCCAAGAGGAAAGCAAGCACACATTCATTCAAAGAATCATAGGCAAATGTTCATAGCCACATTATTTGCAACCACCCAATACTGGAAAGAACCCAAATGCCCAACAAAAGGTAAATGCACACAATGGATTATTATGTGACAATAAAAAGAATGAGCTGTTGAGGTATGGTTCAATATGGGTGAACCTCAATAATGAGTGAAAGAAGACAGGCAAAAAAAAAATACTATTTGATCAATTTTACCTAATATTCCAGAAATTGCAAGCTTATTATATAAGTGATGGAAAGGTTGGGGGGAGGTGGTGGGGCAGGACAGAGAGGAGGGAGGGACTAGAAAGGGACAGGAGAGATGCCAGGACAGAGTTCAGGAATCACAGGGAGATTACTTGGCGAGGACTCAGGCCCCCCAGCCGCAGGCCGCACCCACCCATCCATGCTGCTCTCCTCACCTTCCACCTCCGCAGGACACCTAACATAGGAGGAGCATTCTTGGTGAGGCTTTCTCAGTCCTGCTGCTCGTGGTCAGCAGAGATCACCCCTTCCCCTGTGCTCCTGAAACCTCTTTTCAGGGCTAATACTGGAAACAAACTTACGTGTTCTGTGTTAGTCCTTTCTCTCCCTGCTTTCCTCTCCTCCTAGATACAAATGCCTCAACAGATGGGAGCAACCCAATATTGGACAGAGAGAAGGCATTTGATACATGTTGATAGAATGAATTAATAGATGAAACCGTATTTGCTCTGGGGTTTCTGCATTTCTACAGATTCATTCTCTTTAGTAGCAGAGAATTATTTGGGGCTTGATATAGGTTCCGAAGTCTGCACACATTTATTATGGTCCCCCTGGAGAAGGGCTTGTGGTTGCCCTTCTGAGATCACCTGACCCTCTGCCAGACTTCCTTCTGTAGCCCCCTCCCTCCTTTCAGTGGGATATTTAAATTAACTACCCTCCTATTCTTTTCAGAGTTCAGCTTCTCTTATAAATCGATACAGGCTACTTTTCTCCCAGCACCACTGACAGCCCCTTAGTTTCATTTGCTTCTGCATGTAGACATATTCAGCTGGGGATGGGGAATGAGCCCCACCAAGAAGACTTTGTTCTTTAGACTCTCTCAGTTTGCTTGTGAGGCAGCTTGCTCTCAGTTGGGTAGAATCAGAACAAAGGGGATCCTGTCTAGGGAAAAGGAGTTTCACCTGATGTCTGCACTCCAGGGGGCAAAATCAGTGCTCAATCTGTGTTTGTTGAGTGATTAATTAATAGAAAAATGGACACAGTATGGAAAGCACTCACTGTTCGGTTTCGACAGTCCTTGAGGATTTATTTGTGTTTCACAGATTTATGATATTTATAAACATTATGAATATTATGTGACATATTGTGTATTTTTATCATTACAGTTAGTGAGCATGAGAAAGAGTTGATCTTGTCATATTCCCTGGGGCTGATTAGTAGTCTCTCTCCTGATAAGATTTTAATAAGGTTCTTTCTACCAACTCTTCCTAAAACAAAAGTTTTAAAACTCTTCCATTTATAGAGCAAAGGAGGTGAGGGGCAAAGAATGAGGTTCCCTACAACCCCAGGGCACAGCCAATCAGCATGCGCCTTTCTAAAAACCAGGGTTCTGGTTTCATCTATTTATTTCAAAGTCTGGTCTTGATTTTCAGCAGCTGCCATCCCACAGTGTTTACTTTAAAATGCTGGGTGACAGAGGAAGAAAATTTGCCAGAAAGAACAAGAAAAAATATCTAATAATTTCCCTCTGAGGGCCAAAGGGAAAACGCTGGTACAATATTTGAAGCAGACCTTATTTAATAAATGATTCTATTTCCATTCGAACCATCCTCTTGGTGCTTTCTCAATAT
This sequence comes from Mellivora capensis, assembly GCA_004024625.1. Lineage (NCBI taxonomy): Eukaryota > Metazoa > Chordata > Mammalia > Carnivora > Mustelidae > Mellivora > Mellivora capensis. The sequence continues at coordinate 43,476 of PISX010017077.1, forward strand.
ATGCCATCTATGGATGCTTCTTGATGGCAGTCAACCGAGTGACATTTTCAATACGGCAATGTTTAGGTAATAAATATGGCCTGCTGCATGTGCTTGGAAGAGTAACACAAAAAATGAGACCACTATCAATAGCCACCAGTATCAATCCCTTAATTTTCACATTCAGAAAAAATTGCCAGTGTTAGAATTTCAGTGTGATTATTTTTAGCAGAGGCAAAGGTATCCATAGCTCTATGAAGGAAAGGGGAATTTGTCTTGTATTCTATTATTTGGAACCCATAGGTGTAATCAGAGGTTTCAAATATGATATTTTAAACACTATAACAATGTTGACATGAAACCCACAGGAAATGGTTCTGGGTAAAATTAGCATCTTCAAGCCTCATTTGGTAGCATATATGATACTGAGCAGTCTTCCCTGGGAATTCAAATGCATGCTCTCATTTTTTCTTTCTTCTTCTTCTAACCAATTTATGGAGTTTCTATGTCTTTGTCCACTGTTGTTGGCACAACAGTACATCTGAAGATCTAATTGGCATTATTAAGCGATCCATGAATCAGACAGCATCCCATCTAGCAAGCAGTAAGGAGCTCCAGGGAGGCTTACAAAATGGGAGGTTTTTCAAGGAAGGAGGGTGGGGCCAGCAAGTTACCAGCAAAAGAAAGGAAAGGATTGTTTCAGGCAAGATTGGTCTCCCTCAGGGGGAAGGGAAGTGGGTCTTATTATGCAGATGACCTCATCCCCCTTTGGGAATGGAGAGGACCACATGACAGATTACCTCACTGATGTGGATCAGAAAATCCCTGACTGATGGGTTGGGTTAAGACCACATTTCTGGGGGAGGTTGAAACTGCAGTGAGGTTAGGTATTAAACCCTGGTTTGATGACCTGGCCTGGCCCATGTGACTCAATCTTGGGCATGTGGATTTCTTTTTAGCAACTCAACCA
>PISX010017078.1:0-14915 GCA_004024625.1 Mellivora capensis
GGATAAAGAAGATGTGGTATATATACACGATGGAATACTATGCAGCCATCAAAAGAAATGAAATCTTGCCATTTGCAACGACGAGGATGGAACTAGAGGGTATCATGCTTAGTGAAATAAGTCAATCAGAGAAAGACAACTATCATATGATATCCCTGATATGAGGAAGTGGAGATGCATCATGGGGGACTAGGGGGACAGAAAAAGAAGAAAAGAAACAAGATGGGATTGGGAGGGAGACAAACCATAAGTGACTCTTAATCTCACAAAACAAACTGAGGGTTGCTGGGGGGAGGGGGTCGGGAAAGGTGGGTGGGGTAATGGACATTGGGGAGGGTATGTGCTATGGTTAGTGCTGTGAAGTGTGTAAACCTGGCAATTCACAAACATGTACCCCTGGGGATAAAAAATTGTTTACAAAAAAATAAAAATTAAAAAAATAAAATAAAATAAAGAGGTAACTGAGCCTAAAGGAAAATGGGTGTATCAATATCACTTGTTTTATGAAATATGCTTTTGATATACCATATTATCAGACTAAGAAAACTGTGTAAATAGAGAGAAAAATAAGAGTTGCATCAATTGAATATTGGTACATTATACAGCTAGATTTTTTCTAAAATGCTACTTGACTATCATGTGCAAATAGTTCCTGATTTATATGGATTTGTTTTTCAACGAGCACAAATGTACCCTGAATATATCCCTTGGTTTTTAAATCTTTTTGAGGTACCAGAAATGTTTTCAAATTTGCTTTACCTTGAACAATGTAAAAAAACTCAAAACCTAATTCTGAACTCGTGTCTATAGAGTATTACCTGTTAAGATTTACATACTCATTCAATTAATTATAAAAGCCCTCTCTTATTCTGAGCCATTCATACATTGTTTCAAACTGTCATAATTACTGCAGCAGTGTATCTTCTACTATTAGTTACCTCTCATCTCTTCATTTTTTCCATTTTCAACTGTTTTCCTAACAACATTAACTTTATTTACACTTATATCAGCATAAAATCCCTCTGGTTAGTTCCTATACACATCTTATTTTTTAAAATTCACTTTATTAAGTTACAATTTATATAAAATCTAATAATTTTAATTGCACAGTTCAACGGATTTTACCAATGTAATCGCCACCCAAAAGGGTCTTTCATGCCCCCTCCCATAAATCACCATCCACATCTGGCCCCAGCCAACAGCTACTCTGCCTTCTATCATTTCAGATTAAATCTGTCCTTTTGAGAGTTTCACATGAATGGAATGATACGGCCTGTGCTCATTCATGTCTGGATTCTTTGACATGATTTTAGATTGATCATGTGATTGTCTACCAATAGTTTGTTTCTTTTTACTTCTGGTTGGTATTTCCCTGCATGCTATATCACAGTTTATTTATTCACTCATCTGTTGGTGAACAGTATTAGGGTTTCCAATTTTTGGCTATTATGTATAAAGCTTCTCTAAATAAACACATGCAAGTCTTTGTAAGGACATTTTTTTCATTTCTTTTCTACTTAGCAGTATAATTGCTCTACTTCATAAAATTCCATGTTCAACATTTTAAGAATGTTAAACTATGAAACTCTTCCAAATGGGTGAACCATTTTAAGTTTTCACCAGGATTATATGAGAGTTTCAGTTACTCTACATCCTCACCAACACTATGTTGAGTGTGAGTGTGTGTGTGTGTGTGTGTTGGGTGTGTTTTAATTTTACTCATTCTAATAAGCCTGTAGGTCTATCTTTATTGATTTTATTTGCATTTCCCTCAAGGTTAATGTTGGGTGTCTTTTCATTTGCTTATTTGCCATTTGTATATCTTTATTTCCAAAGTGTCTTTTTAACTCTTTTCCTCATTTAAAAAATTGGGTTTGTGTCATTAGTATGGGGTTACAGAAGATGTTTTTAATATATTTTCTGGGAATTAGCTCTTTGCCAAGTGTATGAGTTGCACATATTTTCCCCCTGCCTGTGGTTTAACTTTTTATTTTCTTAATAATGTCTTTCAAAAAGCAGAATTTTCAATTTTAATGAAGATCAATTTATGTTTTTCTTTTATGGTTAGTTCTTTATGAGTTCTATGTAAGAAATTTTTGCTTTCCACAAAGACACAAGAGTTTTCTCTTATGTTTTCATATACAAGTTTTATAATAGTTTTTACATTTAGATCTATGATCTATTTTGAGTTAACTTTCATTTATGTGAGGAGGTAAAGAAAGTTTAAGGTTCCTTATTTTTCATATATATATCCAGAAATCCCAGAACCTTTTGTTATAAAGATGCTATCCCTTATTAAATTACATTGGCATTCTTTATTGAAAATCAATTGAAATTGAAAATCAATCTATCTATCTATCTCTATATATATATATTACTCTGATAATATTGTCTTTATTCTCAATTTTCTTGTCAATTTATAGTAAGTCTTCAAATAAGGCAAAATTTATAGTAAGTCTTCAAATAAGGCAAAATACCCAACTTTGTTTTTGCTATTATTGACCATTATCATTTCTATATAAATTCTAAAATCAGCTTGTCAATTTCTAAAGAAATCCATTGAGTTTTATTTGGGACTACTTTGAATTTATGAATGACTTTGGGCAAAATTTTGAAATGCCTAATGATCCATGAAAATGTCATATTGTTATATCTCTCCATTTATGTACATTAGTCTTTGCTTTCTCAGTGTTTTATAGTTTTCATGTACACATCTTACAAATATTTTGTGAAATTTATTCTTTTTTTAAGATTTATTTCTTTATTTTAAAGACAGAGAGAGCACAAAGGTGAGGGGTTGAAGGAGAAAGAGAGAGAATCTCAAGTGGATTCTGTACTGGGAGCAGAGCCAAAAGCAGGGGTTGATCTCATGACCCTGAGATCGCAGCTAACAGCAAGAGTCAGATTCTCACTTGCGCCACCCAGGTGCCACTTGTTAGATTTATTAAGTTTTTTTTTTCCTTGTAATTTATGTTCAATAATTTATTGAGATTGAAATGCAGCTGATTTCTGTATACTGGTCATAACTGTTTAAACTCCCTCTAGTAGTATAGAAATTATCTCTCAGCAAAATGGACCAATTTTAGGCATACTTGATTAGTTATTCTTTCCCCTGGATCACAATCTTGCCTTCCCATTGTTCAAGGTCTGAAACAGAGGTTTTTATATATTTCATCTAGTTTCCTGGTTATTTACAGTGGAAATGTTAATTCCAGACTCTGTTGTTCCTTCATGGCCTTAACTGGAAGTCCACAGTGATCTTTAATTTTCTCTTTTAATTTTTAATATATTTAATGTTTATTATGTAATTCAAGGAGATTACATTCCTTCAAATATTAAACTTCTATTGTAAGCAAAGAAAATGATTTTTTCACTTTTTTAAAGCACTTTTATGTTTCTCAGCAGAATTTTAAAATGTGCTTAGTATTTTTACACTTTGTATTTTTAATTTGATACTTGTAAATTGCACTGCTAAGCAATTGTTTGGATAGCATATGTTAATGTTTTTGTACTAATGCATTCTTTTTCTCTTTTAAAGTTTAAGTTTTTGACATTTCTGTTAGTAGTCAGAGTGAATGTATTAATCAGGATCTATTTTTGTTTATTTTGTTTTGAAGGGTGAGTAGTTCCTTTTTTTTTTTTTTCCCAAAGATTTTATTTATTTATTTGACAGAGAGATCACAAGTAGGCAGAAGACAGGCAGAGAGAGAGGGGGAAAGAGGCTCCCTGCTGAGCAGAGTGCCCGATGTGCTCAATCCTAGGACCCTGAGATCATGACCTGAGCTGAAGGCAGAGGCTTAACCCACTGAGCCACCCAGGCACCCTGAGTAGTTCCCTTTATCCTTCCCCCCTTCCCTTCCTTCTTTAGACAATTTTTATATTTTAAATTGCAACAGTTTTTTGAGATTCTATGCCTTCTTTGATTAATTTTGACCAGTTATACTTCATTACAAAATCCTTCATTTTCATTGTGGTTTGTAAAGTTTTGTATAGGGTTGATTACAATACCCTTTGTACTGAGTTACTCTTCTCTTGTATTCTCTGATTATTGCTCTATCAGCATATCTAATAGTGTGTATTCACTTTTTGTCTTTTTTCTTCATTAAATTATTTTGTACTTGATGATTTAATTTAAAAATCTTTAAAATTATTTTAACAGTAATATATTTTTATTCTGTTTCATTAATTTTGACTTTTTATTTATTCCCTTTTTCTCCTTCCCATACTTAAAAAAAATTATCTTTTCTATCTTTCTAAGTTCACAGCCTAATTGATTTATATTCATTAATTCTTTTAGTGATAGTTTAATGTCACTCATTTTCCTCTGGGAAAATTTGTCTTTGATTGTATCTAGTCTTTAGTACCAAACCTTTATGGTTATAATCAATTTATTTTTCTTCTTCTCCACCCCATCAGTGTTAGGACACCCAAGTCTGGAGAAAAATCAGAGTCACTCTATTTAAACAGGTTGCACTGGAATGTGCTATGCACTTGATTTGAATTTAATTAATGGCATGAGTCATTTCTCAAACTGGATAAGGCAAGGGAGACAGTGGATCATATAGAAATCAATATCTGATCATATAGAAATCAATATCTGATCATATAGAAATCAATATCTCCAGTGTTTAATAAGTTGAAAATTAAATGACTGAAAATAATTTTCCTTCCTCATATTTGATAAATTCAAAATGAGCAAGCTGAGAGAAGTTATGTATGTTTTGATGGGCACTAACCTTTAGAGGTCAGCATCAGGCTTACCAATCATATTTTCTCCAATTGATGTCTTATTGCCTGTCGTGGCAACTTAGAACTCAGTATTACTCCTTATAGTCTTACATTGAGGGATGCTCTGGGTATGACCCATCTATTCTCCTGAACCATGACTAGTTAGCATATTTTAACTTGAACAATGACATGATAAAATTGTAACATATTGAAAAGTAGTGTAAAAATAATGACAGGATAATAATATCTACTTCAGAAAGAGAAAGAATGGCTTGAGGTAAGGAAACAGAATGTGTAGAGGCCTAAAAGAGAGTTGCTTGTGCAAGCAGTAAAAAAAGTCATAATGCACACACACACACACACACACACACAGAAGATGCCATTGTTCATGTTAAGCAACAGTTAAAACATGAATTCTTGTCTACCAGCTTTTTAAACTCTCTTGGAGATAATTAACAAATATAAGTCTCCCTCCAAAGCAACACTGTGTTTGGCCGCTGACCAACAGGTAACTCCATTCCCAAAGATACTGGTCTAATTCCCTCTCCCTGGCGAAAGAGCTCAGGGGAAGAAGTACAGCTCTCTCTTTTTCAATTACATCTACCTACTCCCGACAGGCTTCACCCAAACAACAAGTCCAAGGATTCTAAACAAGATGTTTTTCTTTTGAACATGTCCAACTTGGCTCAGCCTCCCTGCAGTGCAGTTCCAATATGATTCAATATGATTCTGGAATAAAATCAAATGATGTTTGTTTCCTTTTTTTCATCTACTGTAAGGAAGTTTCTAATCTCACAAGGCAAATTTCTGATTTCTCTGGGATTCACATTAAAAAATCAATTTTTTGATTTTTAATGTTTTATTTTTAAAAATTTTATTTTATTATTAATAATAATAATATTAATATTATTATTATTAAACAATTAAAAAAATTTAAGTGTAGAAACACTTAAAAAGTATAACAGATGAGAGTTTTGCACACTTAAATTCATCCACTAAATTGAAGTAACAGAAAATTGAGATGTTTTATGATGGGGCCATCTTTAATTTGTATATATTAGTGAAATAATATTGTCCTTAGTTATTCCATGCTAAGTAGGCTAAATATTTATATTGATCATCAGTGTATATGCCCAGTTATTGAAGGATAATATTAAAACAATCGTCCACTAATAACTATATTTTAAACAATTCATAACATTAAATTAAAATTCTCAGTCTTTTCATGTCTTTAGCAACTAAATGATTACTAAAAGATCACAGTTAAAAGAAGGTATAACTTAGGTTACATCACCTCACTATGTGATCCCAAGTCCCAAACTATGTTAGCCCATTGCTCAATACTTTATTTTTCGTTGAGTCAGATGTTAATGCTTATATTACTCTAGCCAACAAGCCAATGGACTTATCAAGTTGGTTGTGTTACCACTAAAGTCAAATCATTTGAGGCCAAAAAAGAAGAGTAATCTGGAATTCAGCAGAACACATCAGTATTTTCCATTTCTTCTTGACTAGAAAATTATAAAAATACATGCACCAAATATGATACAAATAGAATATCTTATTGAACTGTTAGCAAGTTACCAAAGATGTATTTTTCTTTTGCAATCATATGTTAGTACTGTAATTAATACTATTTAAATAGGCAATAGTTGACTTTTGTGTGCACAAATGTCCCTTGTTCTATTGTGTAGCACTATAGCATTAGCACTATAATAGGCAGGATATTAAAGTAAAATTATTGTGGATTAAGGAGTATATCATATAGTGTGCAATATACAGATACAGTTTAACTCACAATGGATAAGCATGCTACCATTATGTCATCTAACAGCTTCCCCAAGAGATAGTAACTAATTTGCTATATTAAAACTTGGACTTTTAAAGTAAAGAATGTGCTATACAGATGGCCAAGTCCCACACAATGCTTCTTTTTCCCCTAGCTTTATTGACAGATAATTGACATATAAGACTGTATAAGTTTAAGGTGTCAAATGTGATGATTAGATACAAATATATTTTGTAAAATAATTACCACAACAAAGTTAATTAGTATCTCCATCGTCATACAGAATTACTTTTTTGTATTTGTGTGTGTTATAAGAACATTTAAGATCTACTCTCTTTGCAACTATCAAGTATATAATTCAGTATCATTAACTGTAGTCACCTTGTTATACATTACATACCTGGAATTTATTCATCTTATAACTAGAAGTTTGTACCCTTTGATCAGCATTTCCTCACTTTCTAGCCCATGGTAACCACTTTTTCACTCTCTGTTTCTAGAAGTTCAGCGTTTTAAGATTCTACTGTAAGTAAGATCACACAATGCTTGTCTTTCTCTGCTTGACTTACATTGCTTAGCATAACGCCCTCAAGGTCCATCCTTGTTGTCATGAATGGTAGCATTTCCTTCATTTTTATGGTTGAATAATATTTCCATTGTGAGTATACACACACACACACACACACACACACCTTGTTTTCTTTATCCATGCATTTTTCAATAGACACTTATGTTTTTTCTATGTTTTGGCTATTTAAATAATATTGCAATGAACATGGGGTTTAGATATCTCAAGGTAGTGATTTTGTTTCCGCTGAATATATACCCAGAAGCAGGACTGCCAATTGATATGGTAGTTCTACTTTTAATTTTTTGAGGAATCTTCATACTGTCCATAGTGGCTGCACTGATTTACATTCTCATTAGCAACAGTGTAGAAGAATTTGTTTTTCTTTGTCTTTCTGATAATAGACATTGTAACATGTGCAAGGTGCTATCTCCTAGTTTTGATTCCCACTTCCCTGATGATTAGTGCCGTTAAGTGTCTTTTCATGTACTTGTTGGCCATGTGTGTGTTGAATTTGGTTTTGCTACTGTTTGGTTTAGAATTTTTGCATTTATATTCATCAGGAACATTGGCCTGTGGTGTTCTTTTCTTATAGCATATTATTCTGGCTTTGGTATCATAATAATACTTTCCTTGTACAAGGAGTTTGGGAATGTTCCCTCTTCTATCAACTTCTGGAAGAGTTTGAAAAGAATTGAAGTTAATTCTCTAAATATTTGGTTGAATTCACCAGTGAAACCATCTGGTCCTGGGCTTTTTTAGGTCAGGGGGTTTTTGATTACTGACTCCATCTCCTTACTCATTATTGGTCTGTTCAGATGTTCTCTATTCATGATTCAGTCTTGGTAAGTTCTGTGTTTCTAGGAATCTATCCATTTTTTTCTAGGTATACAATTTGAGGGGACACCTAGTTGTCTATAGTAGCCTGTTATGATGCTTTCTGTGGTATCAGTTGTGATGTCTTCTCTTTCTTGCTGATTTTATTTATTTAGTAATCTCTATTTCTTAGTATAGCTACAGTTATGTCAGTTTATCTTTTTAGAAAGCCAGCTTAGTTTAATTTGATCTTTCTCTTTTCTGGTTTTTATTTCTGCTCTGATTTCTATTTCCTTCTTTATGCTTTTGCCCCCTTCACTTACAGATTAGTTGGTTCTTTTATTTTTTTTCCTACTTCCTTGATGTGTAAAGTTAGGTTGGTTACTTGAAATCTTTCTATCCTCTTAAAGTAAGTATTTATTGCTATAATATTCACTTTTAAAGTTGCTTTTACTGCTTCCAATAAGTTTTGGTATGTTTTGTTTCCATTTTTGATTGTCTCAAGATGTTTTTTAAATTTCCCTTGTTTGGTTATTTCTTCTTTGACTCATTGGTTGTTTAGAAATCTGTTTATTTCCGGGGAACCTGTGTGGCTCAGTGAGTTAAGCCTCTGCCTTCAGCTCAGATCATGATCTCAGGGTCCTGGGATCAAGCCCCACATCGGGCTCTCTCCTCAGCAGGGAGCCTGCTTCCTCCTCTCTCTCTCTCTGCTTGCCTCTCTGCCTACTTGTGATCTCTGTCTGTCAAGTAAATTTTAAAAAATCTGTTTATTTCCACATGTTTTTGCATTTTCCAGTTTTTCTCCTGTTATTAATTTTTAGTTAGTAAGATCTTCATCCCTTTGATATATTCTGTTCTGAGCTCTGGCTTCTGTCACCCAGTCATGTAGTTCACAAACTAAATATTCTAAACTAGATAGGAAAGGAGTAGTTCTCTTTGCCTGCACCCCCACACAGCTGGGGAAGCTCACTTACATGCTCTTACTTTTCTCTGGAGGAGAAATTGCAGGCCAAGGAAGTTTCTTTTGGCACTGAGCTGTGCCACCTTGAGTAGTGATGCTATGGGTACAACAAAACGATTATTCTTGCTGAAATCAATGCATCCAATCTGAAAAACTTTTCCTCCAACTCTGCTGTCACTTATTCGTTAGATCCTGGAGTTCTACAGGATACTTCTTGTCTGTGGGTTATTATCAAAATTGGTATGCTTTGGGAGCAAGATGGTAGAAAGCTCTTACTCTGACATGATAAGGATGTCATTCTCTTCCATACAGTGCTTCTTCATGGCAAAGCTGGATACAGGAGCAAGAGAATATATGACTTATCACTTATCACTGTGGTAACTTAATGCTGGTAGGACAACAAGCAGTACTTTGAATACAGCACATCCCCCCCCCCCCCCCCCACTCCTCCACTCTTTCTCACATAATTTTCAGCAGTGAGAAGACTATCCTATAACTTTCTGTTCAGGGACCTGGGATGAACTTTCTCTCAAAGCAAGAAATACATATGTTCTTCTTTAACTCATTCTACCCACAAAATGTTTATAGCTGATATAATGTAGGTTATATTCTTCTAGAAATGTGGAATCTAATAAGTCACAAATCATACCATAAATCAATAACTCAAAAGGATTACTCTCTAAGCCTGACTTTTAGTCACTGTGATGAGAAGACTATGGAAAATGTCTTTCCAACCTTCTTGGTATATTTGTGACTACATAATATTGGAGGTCCTTATGTTTGTAGATAATGTTGGACCTAACTTCAGTATTTACGATGTGGTTGAGAAAAAAAATATTTTTTTAAATTTGAAAGCTGAAAGGTATGGTAGAATTTCATTTTGCTTTTTAAGTTTCTTCTTATGGTCTTGATAAACCTAGAGATATGAGTAGCCCCTGATTGCTTTAGAAACAATGTACAAATGATTTTATCTCATAGATTAACAAAAATGAAGTATATCCAGGACATCTGTTGTCTTTTTTTAGTTGTGCCAGAATATATCAATTTTTCAGCTGGCCCACATTACTATCTTAATCACTCAAAGCACTGTTGAGAAGTTTCTGGATCTCCTTGTCAATACACTAAAACTCTTTAGAATGGTTCATTAAATGACACAGTGGTTACTTTTAAGTTAGTCAACATATTTCCTTACTAGTCTTTGCCTTCAACAGAATGATTCTAAGTCATCAGGTGTAATACTACAGGAAAAAGGAAATTCAACAGCATATATTTTCTTATTGCCATTTGTCATCCAATTGTGGGACTGTATTTTAGAGAAGATGTTAAATCATCTTCATATACTTGCATCAAGTACATGAAGTCATATGAAATATTCATTTTTACTAACTGGTATGATTTTATATAGCCTGTTCTTTATAGTCAGCAACAGGGCTGTGCCATTTATAGTTGGAGTTCTAAAATATACACATAGGTAGCCTAGTGTTAATTTGAAGACAAGAGTTTATATATCCAAGCTATTCCATTAATAATTTTAATTATAAAGGGTTAAAAATACATTGTTTAAAAAGATCTTATTAGACTATTTTGTATTAATATCCCAGATCTTCTGTTCTTATATTTAATATTAGAGAAAACTGAAATAAAGTGATGAATCAAAGATAATAAAAAAGTAGCTCATCTGTAATCATAATTCAGGTTTCATTTGTTCAATCCCTGTATCTTTTCCTATCAATCATATTCAATTTAACATGACAATATATTTTCTTTCATTGTTTTCTACTTGCCATGATTGAATCATAAATAATAAATCCAGATTTATATTTCCAACTGTAAACTATGTTTGCATCCTTCATGGAGCCTAGTGTATAGCTCAATAAACCATACACTATTACATATTTGTTGCATGGAATTTTTCTTGAAAAACTTGATTAGTGATTAGAGAGCTAAGTGGGAATCACATAAGAATTCATGCTTCATGGTCTTTCTACTTGCTTTCTAGACACCATGACTGAGATTTGATTCACTGCTCACCTCTAAGGAGCCAGCCACTATCTCTTGACCCTTTCTCTTCACCTTACCCAACTAATGATAATTGTGGTTTTATGAATTCTATGCATTTGGCAGCCTACATGAGTATCTGAGAAACTTTAATACAGCAATATATACAGCAATATTGTAATGTCCCACAAACTCTACCTTGACATTTGGATATATTTTTTTTTCCTAGAACACCAGGGTTACTTTCATTACAAATCTTATGAGTTTTATAGATTTCATTATAATGTGAATCCACAGAAATTTGAGGATTAGGAAGTAAAATCATTAGTTATATCTTCACGGATGACTATCGTCACCTAAGAAAACCTTGTAAAATTTTCATAAAATGATTCCTAAGACATTTTAAATGACTTATAAAAAGAAATGCTGCCAGGCAGCAACCCCTTTGGTAACTAAGGATATAAAACAGGGGAAGAACCACCTAAATGACCACACAACAGTGTAGTGTTCCCTGCTAAACTAGTGTAGCACCATTAAAAGTTGCAATAAAGAGGGCAGGTCACTGGCAGACCAAGGATGATGGTAGAGGGATTTAATCAGCTTTTTGCAATGGGTTCATTTCCCTGCCTGTGCTTTTTATAAATAGTGTGATCTTAGAACAACAACAACAAAAAATATCCATTCTTTCTTTGAAGTTCCAACCACAAAACCTGTAACTCAGGTCCTGATAATTCTTCTATAACATTAATTTAATAATCTTTCCAAGCCCTTGATGTCCCCTTTCCAAAATTTTCCTTCTTCTAAATACCTACATATACGAAGCCATCTCACAATCAGGTGGACACAGCAGACTCATTGTTGTTTTCAGAGCTCTGCTACTATCCTCCAGGAAAAGAAACATCTTTAGCAGGGGCCCCTGCTTTAGAGGCAACCTTAGTTTTCAGAGCTTTCATTTTGTAACCTACCAAGACTGAATAATTCCTTCCTCTCCTCTATTATCTACCTCCTTTTCCCTCTTACTTTGAAGACCTTCTTTTTCACTTTTCTCTTCTGTACCTGCCATCCATATCTTCATCTTCCCAGGATTATTTGGATCACCTTTTTTTTCCCTGCTTAAAAAGCTACTGGATATGGTGGATGGTATTGATTTGATCACCAAAATCCATATTCAGTGTAAACATTTGGGAGTTTCAGTACAGTGCTAAAAACTTGATTTTGTCTGCTTTGAAGAAAGAAAATTCCAGAGATCTAGTACTAACATCAGTGAAGACAATTAATGGATATGGATGGACTATGTATTAGGGAGCATGAAATACCCCAGGCTACAACAGGCAGAGGGAGTATTGAGGGTAATATAAATAACATATGCTATAATCTAAAGTCTTTTGTGTTACATGGAGGCATCTTTTTCAAAGTAGACATTACTTTCTGCTTCCAAAAAGTAAGGGATTTTTACAATCTGTTCTAAAGTTAACAACGTTCTATAGAGCATAGGTGGGGAGAGATGGGAGGAGAAAGATATACAGAAACACAGAGAAGCAGTGTTTAAGCTCTATCTATCTATCTATCTATCTACCTATCTACCTACCTACCTATCAGATTGTTAGAGAGCATAGCATCCCAGAGAGGGAGAATAGAGCAAGGTGCAAAACTGCAGAGAAAATTCCAGAAATGCTTGACAGAGTATATCCAGAACAGGGACCTATTCTAAAGACAAAACAAAACAAGTAAATTGCTTTTTTTGGCAACTGAAACATTAATGAAGGGCCAACTCTAAACTACAGCATTTCATAGATGGGTATGGCTAGTAAAATTAGAGAAACAGAAGTTAGCAATGTACTAAGTAAAGAAGAAGCACAGAGAAGTGTAAACAGAATTGACTTACAATTCTCTATAATTGCTATATTAAGTACTTTCTCGAGCCCAAGATCAACATAGATATCTCAAAGAGCATCAACTATTGGTACCCAACCAGGATAATAAAAGGAGAAAATCTACTGGACTAGTCTTTTAGGCTCAATATTTTCCTAATTCTTTGATGAGGAAGGACATGTATTTATACTTGAAATTTCCTGCGTCTGATACAGCTCATTATATTTTTACGTAAGCTAACTGTATAGAAATTTGCATAGACGTTTCACTCTATAGTCAAAAGAGAGCCAATGTTGTCATGGTAAAATACTGAAAGAAAGAATGCTCACAGATTTGGTATCATAAAAATGTATGAACTCAGTGTTTTTATTTGTCAACAGTAATGCAAACCTACTAAGGGCTGTCCAAAAGAAGCTCTTCTAAGATGACGACTTTATGCAGATAAGTCCTTAGTATGCTGCACATTACCAAAATGTAATTTTGAAAATTGACACATTTATATTAAGCACTTTGGTTATAACTAAAATTTTAAGGTGTTTCTATAATGCCTAATTTATCCATTGCCTTTATAAACACCAAGGGAGATTAATAATAAGTAGAAATTTGATTATATCTCTCCAGGTACCATAGACCAAAAATCCAATTAGCATTCACTTGATCTTTGTGCAAGATCTAGAGCACCAAGATATAAACTGGGAGGACGGCTGGCCTCAGAAGACAAATCTAAGGTAGTGCTGGGGTCAATACTGATTAAAACCACTAATCTAGATGACCTGTAGAATTTTCTAGGTCTACATTTCTCCTCGACCATGTTTTTTTGGTTTTTCACAGTGACCAAAAAACTACCACCAAGAAGTTAGATGAAGATTATAAAATTTAGAGTGGGATGGGTTATAAATATCTAATCTAATAATTTGCAACTTGTATTTCTCAGAGATTATCCTTCACACCAACCTGTTTCTGGAAAGTACTTCCCTCCACCCCCACCCAGAAACAGTTTAAAAGAGTGAAACTTTGTTTTTTAAAGTAAGTATGAAAAATTTTGCTTTTCCATGTTTTATATGATAAATTACCAGATAAGATGTTGTAAAAAATTTTTTTCTAAAAATTCTTTGGAAAACACTGATCTTGTGCAATATTTCAACTCATGTTAGAATGTCACTTTGAGTAACTCTGGCTATTGGTTAGTGAGAGAGTAGATTAAAGTTTTAACTGTCACTGCAAAGGGGAATGATTATTTTAACTGGACATTATATTGACACTAGCTGAGAAAACAAACACAGCAAACTCTTGAGGAGGAAACATTATCCTATCTGCTATGACCTTTCCTTTTCTCATGTAATCAAAATAATGGCTATGCAAACTTATGAATAAGAAATAAGCATGTGTAAAAATGTGTATATAGTTTCAATGTATATTGTTTTAATTTTTTTGTGCTTTTATATATTCCATATACTTAAGACTTTTACTGTGTAATCTCACAGGTAGGTAGACTTAAGTGACCCATCAAAGTTTTCCACTTAAATGAAGATATTTATTCAAAAGGTCAAGGAAACCTTGATAAGTAAGATAAGACACAGGTTCTTGTTTTTGTTTTTGTTTTAAACCACTGGGTTTTGATATGTGAAGTTTACAACACCATGGAGGGTGGATACTGAAGTACTAAGCATGCCTCATATTTTCCATATCCTGATGTTTTAACCTCTGGATTCTTACTGACTCTGAAGGGACTGTCCTTCCCTCCATCCTTGATATTCCTTGAGATAGTAAACAACTCTTCTAGAAGCATGAAATTCAAATGCAAACCAACCTAGCCTATATGCCACCACTTTCTCTATCAGACTGTCATATCTCAGGCCACTACCCACCTGCCTTAATCATCACCAAAGAACTGGTATCAGAAAAATAGAAAAGCTCCTATGTGTAGGGAGTGATGAAATTATTCAAACCAGCTTGCCCTGCTTCATCTATTCTTTCCCACAGAAACCACGATACAGGCTACTGCCCACATTTCCCCTTGCTTTTTCTGCATCCTAATTAACTGCTGCTTCTCCATGTAGCCCCCTACACGGAGTTCCATGGCTTTCACTTCTAGGGAACTGTAGGGAAACTTCTTCATTCATGGCAGTCATTTCTATATTTGTGTGTCTTATCATATTTCATTAAAACAAATGCTGGGTATC
>PISX010017078.1:15015-44515 GCA_004024625.1 Mellivora capensis
GCGTGCCCTCCACAATACCCCCCACCTGGCTCCCCCAACCTCCCACCCCCCGCCCCTTCAAAACCCTCAGGTTGTTTTTCAGAGTCCATAGTCTCTCATGGTTCATCTCCCCCCCAATTTCCCTCAACTCCTTTCTCCTCTCCATCTCCCCATGTCCTCCGTGTTATTTGTTATGCTCCACAAATAAGTGAAACCATATCTTTAAAACATGGAAAATAATTAAATTCTTTCAAATTTTATATCCTTAAATTCCTAAATGTGTGAGATTGAACAAATTACTAAATCTAGGAGCCTATGTTTCCTCAACCATATACAGTGAAAATAATAGTACTTAACCTAAAGTATTGAGAGTTAAATTTAAGTACCTGTCACAAACTAAATTTTCAGTATGTAGGAGCTGTTATTATGAAATACAACAAGCCTGGTATGTTAATAATGATGCATAGGTCTCCCAATTTCTAAAATCATGTAGTATACCATAACTTGTACTTACGAACTATAACTTTAAACTGTCACTCTATATGTTTATCTTCTATATAACTACTTAATTATTATTTCTCACCTAGTAAATATTCTCATTCATTTAAAAAAATAACATATTACCCTATTATCAGTGATCTAAGCATCACTGCTTTCTGACTTGGTGAGTAACTAGAGAAGTAAATTTGGCCAAATCACTACACAGTGCTTTCCTCCTTCATTTCTTAGAGACTGACATTCAGGGATAAAAGCCTCCATTCTCTGATCATAGTCCAAAAATTCCTTAAACAAACCCAACCCAGTGTTCACCCAAGAGCTTACCAGACTTGCGTCCTCTTAACTGATTTACTGAAAATGAAGGCCTGAGCTAGTCTAAGCTCCCTCTCATAAGTATTCATTACTGTTTTCATAGGTTGAAAGAAGGAAAAATATGTGGAAACACGAGAAGCAAAGATCAAAGAAGAGCAGAAAGAGGCAGAGGGGAAAAAAAGGTTTCTTAAAAAGTACACTGTAGATTTTCTTCCATGAAAGGATTCTTGTCAAAGTTCTCAAATAAAGTAGCTGCAGGGCAATATGTGTGGCTTGTAGATGAATTTGCTTTGAGCCCTCTACCTGGCATGTTCTTGGAGGGACCATTTGCCGAAAGGTGCCAAGCTAAATAAATTATCAACAACTTTAGACTGGAACAGGGCATGATCCATGCTGAATTGGATCAGGTAACAATCCAGTAATTGTGATTTGAGTGTTTCTGGAAGCCACCAAAATCACCCTCAGGAGTCAGCCTTCATCAAATTAGTTTTGTACAAATTCTTTCTGGGTCATTTAGCCTCTAAAATAATAATTATTATCATAGCAAAAGTAATAATGATAGAACTGATAATAAATATTGAGGAAAAGATTCAAAATAATATATAATAAAATTTTTGTATGGTATCATTTATTTAACACTGGAATGGGAAGGCACTACCTATAAAACTGGGAGTCTAGATAAGGAGACAAAATGCTAAAGGAAAAGAAAGGTAACACAAAACCAAAACAAAGAAGAACTTTTCTTTTTTTTTTTAATTGCCCAAGATTGGTCTTCTCATTAATAAAATCTGAAGGACGTTCGCAAAGCTGAGATTTAAATAAATGAGGAAAATCTCATTCTTGTGACATCTCTTTAAGTCAGTGTGTAATTGCTAATCAGCTACTATGTGTTCCAGTCCATAGTGCAGTCAGCAGAAGATGCAAGTATAGCCAGAAGATTAAAACTAAATGGAAAATTAAACAAAGGCATTTGGCTATGAATATAACCTAAGGCAGTGGGCATTAATAAGCATATACCTCAGTAATGAAAGCCTCTTATCATTTCCAATGGACCTAAAGATATGTACACCAGAAGAAGGGAAATAAAGTATTTGAACTAAATAGATTTTGCACAACTATAGGGCTCTGTGGAAAAGACTGCCAGATGATGACTCTGCTGGAAAAATACCTTTCCGCCTCTTCTGAGGTTCTTTATCTTGATGTTTTTGATGATTGATATTTGTTTTTTGGGCTAAATATCCAAAATTCAGACACAAAATATCTGAAAAAGTAAGCCAGCCATCCTGAACATTTTAGTCAATAGGGATCAGACTCAGAGAGATCATAACTGTCCCTGGCCAATTTACAAGATTAAAGAATAATCCACCCCACCCAAACTCAAAATATTATGAAGAATATAGCTTGTCAAGATCTAGCTCCATTTATTTTTTTAAGATCTCCCTCAGAACCCAGAGAGTTTACTATTGTATAGAGTGCAAGAATCACGGGGTGAGAATGTCACTGTATATAGATAATAGAATTTTCTGAGTAGTTGGGAGAGATCCATATGAAAAGATTAAAAATAGGAGGCCATTTTTGGAAGAGGTACAAACCTGGGCAAGAAAGCCAAGTTGGAGACTAAGGTCAGGCAAACAAAATGGGGGGTCCCTCTGTGAAGCTTTAACTTAATTAAGATTTGTCTATATAGCAACACATATTATATTTATATGTTTGTACATATATATAAAATATCTGAAGTAGTGAAAATATTTGGAAATTACATATTTGCTGAAGACATATAAAGAGCTTTTATAGTTCAATATTAAAAAGGCAATCTAATTAAAACTCAAAGAAAATCGGCAAAGGACTTTAATGTATAGTTCTCCAAAGAAAATATATAAATGTCCAATAAACACAAGAAAATCGTCATTACAGAAATGCAAATTAAAGCTGAAATGAGATGTTATTTCACATCATTAGGATGTCTACAATTTTTAAAAATGGACAAGCACTGGTGAGGATATGAAACTGGAACACTTAAACATTGCTGGTAGGAATGTAAAATAGTACATCCATTTAAAAAAGTTTGGCAATTGTTCAAAATGTTAAGGGTAGAGTTACCACGTAACCCTGAAATTATACTCCTCAGTTTATACTCAAGAGAAAGGAAAATGTATGTCTACACATGAGATTATACACAAATGTTCATAGTAGCATTATCCATAATAGCCAAAAGTGGAGACAACCCAAATGTACATCAACTCATGAATGGATAAACAAAATATGGTATGTCATACAATGGAATGTTACTTAGCCATTTAAGGAATGGAATATTAACATAGGCTACATCATGGATGAACCCTAAAAACATTGTACTAAGAAAAAGCAGCTGGACATGAAAGGACATATATTGCATGACTTCAGTTATACAAAAAGTTCAGGATAAGTAAATCCATAAAGACATAAATAATTTGTTTTTAGGAGCTGGGGAGAGGGGGATGAAAAGTACCTGATAAAGTATACAGGGTTTATTTTAGGGATGTCAAAATGGTGCTAAAATTAGAAAACTAGATAATGACAGTCATTGTAGAACTATGTGGATATACTAAAAACCACTAAAATGTACAGTTTAAGAGAGTGAATGTATAATACATCAGTTATATCTTAGTAAAACTATTACAAATAAACACACTTTGCAGCTTGCAAAGGGGGTAATGTATCATTGGATACACACAAATAAAATTTTAGTTCAATCTGGATCTGATAAAAACTTTTAAAATGCTACTAAGCCAGGCAATACCTGGCAATGAATGGGTACAAGGATGAATTTGAAATTTCTGCCTTTCATGAGCCCCCAGTCAAGCAGTAGAGACAAATACACCTGTTATTATTAATTATTTTTATAGAATATATACTGTGTTGACATGTACTTAGAATTAGATGGAATGAGGGACAAATGAGTCAAGCACAGGGTGACAAAATGAACTTTCAACTTGACACTTGAGTTAGTTGGAGTTTTTTAGGATAACAAACATGAGAGTGACATGGAGGGAGCTTTTATAGTGAATGATATAGAGAATATGTAACAGTCTAGAAATGGGCTATGGTTAAAACCTACATGCTAAGATACTATTGACTCAAAGTGCTGTAAGAGATCAGGGAAGGTGTTATCAGAAAGGCTAGAGTAGTGCCTTAGAGAAAGCAACATTTATGGAAATTTAAAAATTGTATTATCTCATGCATGCTTTCTGTTTGCTCAAAATGAAAAAGTTTCTCTATTTTATCATGGATTCAGGGAATTATCTGACTCTAAAGATGCATGAAAGTCATTCAGAGAGACATGAAGACTTTTTTTTTCCAAGTTGTTTTTCAAACATTATGTTGGATATTATTTGGACACTGATGTGGAAGTGCTATTTGCCTTAGGAACCAGCCCTCAATTCAGGGTTTTAAAACTGTTCAAGTACGCATCTTGATCTCGTTCACTGTGCTTTCTCTGTATCTGACTTGATCCTAAGCTGCACCTTTTAAAAAATACAGATGTTAATAAGTGTCCAGCCAAAATTCATATTGAATAGAAGTTCTATCCCTGATACAGTCAGAAGAATTAGAAAACTATAAAAAGGTAGTCTAGTGAGAGGATGAATGAGTGCAACAAAAGTGAAAGTAATAGGTACATATGGAAGAGAAACTTGACCCAGCCTAGAGTATTAGGGAAAGATCTCTGGTGAAAGTAATGCTAGAGTTAGGAAAGAAAGGTTAGCCCTGGCATGAGTGAGAGGAGGTAAAGATCACCTTGTGAAAAATCACACCCTAAGGGGAAGAGGGTGGGCCATATTATGTGGGGTTCCTGGGAGTGTTAGGTAAGTCTTATACATCAATTATTAACTTTAATTCTGTTCTCTAAAAAAAGGTATGGCAGGAGTTACTGTGGCAATTTGAGAAATGTCACCCTGGTAATAGAGTGGAAAATGGATCAGAGAGGTACAAAACTCTAAGCAGGGAGAGCAGTTTTGAGGTTGGAAACTGGCAGTTGCAACAGATATTAAGGGAAATGGAGAAGACATGGTGGTTGTTTGCAGATGGTTATAATAGAGTGGGAGTTACAAGGTGGATGAAGTTTCAGGCTTAGGCAACTGGCAGAGTCACACCATTTCCCAACATACAGAAGGCAGGAGGACACGCAGCCTACAAGACAAAATAAAAGACCGACGTCCTTCAATTGTCCATTACTTGTCCAAGAGAAATTGCCCAGTAGAAAGTTAAACGTGTCAGCCTGAATCTGTGATCTAGAGAATCTAATGTGGAAATCAAAGTCATGGTAATGGATGAAAAAACATTGGCTTAGGAGAAGCTAGTCTTAGAAGACTAGGTTAGGAGAAAGTAAAAAGGAGGGTAACAGAAAGAAATATTTAAACTACTGTGTAGGAGATATTAATGAGGAGCACCTGGGTGGATTAGTCCATTAAGCATCCAACTCTTGATTTTTGGCTCAGGTCATAGTGTCAGGGTAGTGAGATCAAGCTCTGCTTTGGGCTCAGTGAAGAATCTGCTTGGGATTCTCTCTTTCTCTCTCCCTCTTCCTCTGTCCCTCTCTGCCCCGCTCCCATTCTCTAAACAAACAAACAAACAAACAAATAAAATATTTTAAAAATATATTCATTTAAAAAAAGAAGTTGAATATGGGGAGAAAAGTAAAAGGTATCATTAATGGCAATACATGCTATCAAGGTGTATGCATAATGTTTCCCAGAATTAGATTTGTATTATGATTTTATTTGACATTAAATAGTACAGAAGTGATTCACCTGATCAGATATTCATATTTCTTTGTCTGATTGCTTACAAAATAAACTTTCTTTATTGTGGTATATTTGACATTTAATATTATATTAGTTTCAGATGTACACCATAATTATCTTATATTTTTATATATTGCAAAATGATCACCACATTAAGTCCAGTTAACATCTGTCATCATATATATTTACAGAATTCTTTTCCTTCTGATGAGAATTTTTAAAATCTAGTTCCTTAGCAACCTTCAAATATGTAATATTTGTAACATACTTACAAAAATATGTAATATTTGAAGGTTGCTAAGGGGGTTGTGAGACTCAGCCCTCTATTCGGCTCCATGCTGAGTGGGGAATCTGCTTCAAGATTCTCTCTCTCTGCCCCTCCCCCCCTCCTTCTCAAATAAATCTTTATAAAATTTGCCATACAGTACTAAATATAGTGGCTATGCTGTTCATTATATACTCATGACTTATTTATTATATAAATGAAAGTTTGTTCCTTTTGACTTCCTTCAGCCATTTTGCTCCTGTCCTACTCCCCAACTCTGGCAACCATCAGTCAGAGTACTGTATCTATGAGTTTGGTTTTTGCTGTTATTGTTGTGGTGGTTGTTTTTAGATTCCACATATAAGTGAAATCATAAATTATTTGTCTTTCTCTGATTTATTTCAATTGGCATAGTGTCCTCAAGTTTCATCCATTTGTAGCAAATGGCAAAATCATTCTTTCTTATGGATAATATTCTATCCCAATAAATGCTACATTTTATTCATTCATCTGTTAATGGACACTCAAGTTCATAAATAATGCTATCATTTCATATCAATATCATAAATCATATCATATCAATATCATAAATAATGCTACAGTGAACATGGGTTTTGTGGGGTTTTTTGGTGGGGGTGAGAATGGAGGGGAGGGACATGGGGAGAGAGAGAATCAGGCTCCACACTGGGTGTGACATGGGGCTCGATTTCATAACCTTGATATCATGACCTGAGCCAAAATCAAGAGTCGGATGCTTAACTGACTCAGACACCCAGGTGCCCTGCATATGCTTTTTTTTTTTTTTTTAGTTAATGTTTTCATTTTCTTTGGATAAATGTCCAGAAGTTGAATAGCTGGATCATATGGCAGCTCTATTTTTAATTTTTAAAAGAATTGTTTTCCATAGTGGCTGCACCAATTTACATTCCCACCAACAGTACACAAAGTTTTCTTTTTTTCACATCCTCACCAAAAATTATTATTTCTTTTCTTTTTCACAAAGGCCATTGTAACAGGTTTTTAGGTGACATTTTACTGTGGTGTTGATTTGCATTTCCCTGATGATTCGTGATGTTGAGCATCTTCCCATGTACCTGTTGGCAATCTGTATGTATTCCTTACAAAAATGTCTACTCAGATCCTGCTCTTTTTAAAATCAAATTGTTTATTTGGCTATTGAGTTGTATGAGTTCTTTGTATATTTTGGATATTAACCCCTTATCAGATATGTGATTTAAAAATATTTTCTCCCATTTGGTATATTGCTTTTAATTTTGTTGTTGGCTTCCCTTGCTACACAGAAGATTTTTGGTTTGATGTAGTCCCATTTGCTTATTTTTGCTTTTGTTGCCTTTACTATTGGTGTCAAATCCAAAAAATCACTGCCAAGACTGATGCCAAGAAGCTTACTGCCTGTGACTTATTCTCAGAGTTTCATGTTTTCAGGTCTTACATTCATGTCTTCAATCTATTTTGAATTAATTTTTATATATAGTGTAAAGTAGTGGTCCAATTTTATTCTTATACATGTGGCTGTTCAGTTTTTATAACACCATTTCCAAAAGACTTTTCCTTCCCCATTATATACTCTTGACTCCATTGTCATAAATTAATTGACCATATATGTGTGGTTTTATTTCTGGGCCCGCTATTCTATTCCTTTGATCTATGTGTCTGTTTTCATGTCAATACTATTTCATGTCATACTATTTTAATTACTATAGATTTGTGATATATTTTGAAATCAAGGAGCATGATACCTTCTGCTTTGTTCTTCATTCTCAAGATTGATTTAGCTCTTTGAGGTCTTTTGTGGTTTTATACAAAGTTTAGGACTGTTTGTTCTATCTCTGAAAAATGCCATTGCAATTTTGATAGGTACTGTATGAATCTGTAGATCATCCTGGGTACTGAGGACATTTTAATAATATTAATTCTTACAATCCATGAGCACAAAATGCCTTTCCATTTATTTGTATCTTCTTCAATTTCATTCATCAGTGTTTTACAGTGTTCAGTAGAGCTCTTTCAGTACCTTAGATAAATTTATTCTTTGTACTTCATCCTTTCTAATGTAATTAGGGTTGTTTTCTTCATTTCTGTCTCTGATAGTTTGTTATTAGTGTGTAGAAACACAACAAATATCTGAATATTGATTTTGTATCCTGCAATTTCACTGAATTTATTAATTCTAAAATTACTTTTCATGAACTATTTATGATCATGTCATTTGTAAATACTGACAATTTTACTTCTTCTTTTCCAATTTGGACATCTTGTTCTTTTTCACTCACCTAGTTGCTGTGGCTGGGACTTTCAATACTATGTTGAATGAAAGTGGTTGCAATAGTATATTTGTCCTGTTTGTTGGGTATGATGTTATCTATTGGCATATCATGTAAGGTCTTGATTATGCTGAGTTGCATTCCCACAAATACTCACTGTGTTGAGAGTTTCAGTTATGAATGGATGTTGGGTTTTGTCAAATGCTCTTGCTGTATCTATTGAGATATATGATTTTTATTCTTCATTTTGTTAATGTGGTATAGCACACTGATGGGGCAAATAATTGGTGAGTGATTTGTAAATGTTGAACAATCCTTGTATCCCTGGAATATATCCTGCTTGATCATGGTGTATGAGTCTTTGAAGTATTGTTGAATTTTTACTAATGGTTATTTGAGAATTTTTGCATCTATGTTCATCAGGAATATTGATCTGTAAACTTTTTTCTTGTGTCCTTGTCCATTTTAGTATCAGGGTAATTCTGGTCTTATAAAATGAATTTGGGAGGATTCCCTTCTTATATTTTTTGGAAGAATTTGAAAAGTGTTGGTATTAATTCTTCTTTGAATGTTTAGTAGAATTCACCAGTGAAGCCACCTGGTCCTTGACTTTTGTTTGCTGCAACTTTTTTGCTTACTTATTCAATCTCCTTACTAGTAATTGGTCTGTTCAGATTTTCTATTTCTTCATGATTAAGTCTTGGAAGGTTGTATGTTTCTAGAAATTTATCCATTTCTAGGGTATATAATTTGTTAGTATATAATTATTCATAGTAGTCTGTTATGATCTTTTGTGTTTCTCTGGTATTAGTTGTAAGGTCTCCTCTTTCATTTCTGATTTAATTGAGTTTGCTCTCTTTTTCTTGGCATGTCAGGCTAAATGTTGTCTATTTTGTTTTTCTTTTCAAAGAACCAACTCTTAGTTTTATTGATTTCTTTTATGTCTTTTTAGTCTCTATTTCACTTATTTCCACTCTGATTTCATTACTTCCTTACTTTCCTAAGCTTGAGCTTTGTTTGTTCTTCTTTTTCCAGTTCCTTGTCGTGTAATTTAGGTTGTTTGAGATTTTTCTTATGTCTTGAGGTAGGCAATTATTCCTATGAACTTCCCTCTTAGAACTCCTTTTGCTGCATACTGTAAGTTTTGGCAGGTTGCATTTTTATTTTCATTGGTCAAGATGTTTTTTTACTTCTTTTTTGATTTATTCATTGGCCCATTATTTGTTCCATGGCATATTGCTTAAGTCCCCATATTTGTGAATTTTTCAGTTTTCTTCTTATAGTTGGTTTCTAATTTCATACCATTGTGGTTGGAAAAAATGCTTGATATGATGTCAATATTCTTAAATTTGTTAAGATTTGTTTTGTGGTCTAACATGCATTTTATCCTGGAGAATGTTCCATTTGCACTTGAGAAGAATGGATATTCTGCTGCTTTTGGATGGATGGATATATATATATATATATATATATATATATATATATATATATATATCTTAGGTCCATTGTGTCTAATGTGTTGTTTAAAGTCATTTATTTTTGAGCATTTTTCTTTTCTGACTCAGTGAAATGTTCCAGGCTTATTTTATAGTTTCACTCTCCTCCCTTAGGTTTCTTTCACTGGGAATGGCTTATGGAAACCAAGATCTGGACATTCGGCGTTCTTACTGCTGCCGAAGTGTCATTGCTCCCACTCACTTCAGTTAGGAAATAAGTGTAAACACACACACACACACACACACATACACACAACACACACATACACACATACACCTATACTTATTTCTGTACTCATCCTTATGTATCCATATTTAAATAGAAGAACATATAATATTTTTAAAAGCATGACATTATACCAATATCTTTAATTTTAATCTAGTATCCTGGGTTCATTCTAATTGTCTCCCTTCCCATTTTTGTAACTCTCAAATTCAACAATGAGGAACTTGATTCCCATTGTCCACAATCTACCAGCTTTTACTGACATGGCCTCAACCACATCAAGGCCCTATCTTCCTGTGGGTCCTCCTGCTGCCAATTTGGCAGGAAAGAAGAAAGAAAGGAAAAAATAAGGAAAGAAGGAGGTAAGGCAGCTCTATATTTTTTAATGACATCTTTCTATGCATGACCCTCTTATCTCTACTGAGAGCTTTTTATTAGCAAAAATTAAATCTTACACTTCATTACATCTCTCCAAAATATCTAGTATCATGTCTTACCCAAAATTTGAAAGCAGAAAACTATGGGCTGAGTTCTACCAACATATGTTGTTTATTTAGTTTGATATGCATTTAAAACAAAAATAATGAGTTTATTTCCTAATTTTATTTAATGGATATTTGACACATGGTTTTTAATTTCTTACTTCTTTCAAAAATCAGAAGTTATTACATTAATGGACCTATACTCCTACATAATGAGGGGGGAAGAGTTGAGTGACTGCTGCTATCTATAAAAGGACATTTACTAAGAGTTCAGTACAAATCTCTGCCATACTTTGTCTCATTGACCACCTGGCACAGGTAGTTTGAGTGTATACCCTCAAAGAAGTTTGAGTTTATACCCTGACACATAAGAGGCAATGGTTGAAAATTTGAATATGTGCTAGTTTATTGATTACTCAAGGTCAAGTTTAGAGCCCCAAGTCAACTGAATCAACCTTTTCTAATAAAGCTCTGACAGTTTTTCCTTGCTATTTACACCTCATCATCTCTCAGCTTAGCCTAAATTCAGAAACCTGGTCACTGCCATCTATGAATTATAGTAATCTGACCAGAGAATATTACTTGCAATCTTGAGAAGAGGAGGAGAGAGTGCCAGAACCATTAGTTTCAGGGGAATAAAAATTGCTCATTCATAATTTTGTGTGTGTGGTCTATGAGCTGTAAAGACCACTTAAGGTCACTGCTTCATACAGTATTAGGTAAACATTTAAGAGGTAAATACTTTTATCCATCTTTGCTTCCAGCAAAGAAATAGACCATGAAAACTCCAGAGGCCTGGCTTGATATATGTTTTCACTCTACTATTTTTTCCTGAACTGAGTTCTCAGTAGTGATCTGTGTAGATGCAGGTAACTGGACCATGCTCAGTGTGAGGAAAAAGAGGCAGATATAACTGTGAAGCTATTTTATATATTTTTGTACTTATATATGTTTTATATTTATAAACTATAATATATAAAATAACATCTATAATTATATACATATAGAGAGAAAGACAGAGACTGACAGAGAGAGAAGGAGAAACCTCTGTCCATGTGATGACTCTTATCCCTTAGAAAATAAATATGTCTATTAATTTATAAATTTACAGGCCAGTTGGAAAGAAATGAGAAAAAAGAGTTATTAAAATAGTTATTATAATTTATTACATTAATATATGATAGTTGACATTGTTTAGTGGTTATAAGCCATATCTAATAACTATAGTTATTTCTCTGCTAATTGTAGACAACTGTCACATTTTTTACTTATATTTGCCAGTAT
Source organism: Mellivora capensis (assembly GCA_004024625.1). NCBI lineage: Eukaryota > Metazoa > Chordata > Mammalia > Carnivora > Mustelidae > Mellivora > Mellivora capensis. The sequence continues at coordinate 26,624 of PISX010017078.1, forward strand.
GTTGGTTAGTGGCATGTCAGTTGATGGTATGTTAACTTGATATATCTCAATTGATGGTAACTCTACCTTGAAAAATGAAAATGACACTCTATTGATAGTGAGGCTGAACATTTTTTATGTTTATTTTTATCTCCCCTGTGAATTATTCTTTCATATCACTGAGATGTTAATGAGTTCAATGGATACAGTATGTTTTAAGATGATAAAATTTTTGTCTTATGGATGTAATTATTTCTCCTAGGTTACTATTTTTTTAATTTTATTTGGAGTTTTCATATACAAAATTTAAAAGTTTTAGTAGCCAAATTGTTAATCTGGAATAAGTAAGTAAGCAAAATAAACAAGTAAATAATAAAATTTTAAGTAGTCAAATTATTAATTTGGAATAAATAAATAAATCCTTTTGATTTATTCCTTCACTTTTATGATTTGAGTACTTGTCTTCTTCCTAAATTAAGAGTAGTAAAAATACATTTCTATCAAGTGTGTACTAGACAGTGGGAATTATGATAGTTTTTGGTCATTCATGGTCAGCCAAGGCAAGGACCTTCCAGTTAGTATAACGGTGATAGATATGTCAACAATTAATTTATTTTCCTCAACAATTTCCTTTATTTTCCTGCCATCTAGGCCACAGAGAACTTAAATATAAGTAGGGTTTGAGAATTTAGTTATGGATGACAATGAAAAAAAATACACTGTTCTCCCCATCAATCACTAAAAAACTGATTCCAAATTGACATTAATGATGAACCTTTTCTTACTATTAATAGTCTTAGTCTATATCTCAGAGGAGCAAACTCTTCAACTTGCTTCTTACACAGAAGGACACACAGACACAAAAACACACATCCTCACATTTTGTCTTACAACTGACAGGAAAGTGTTGAAGGTGAAAAAGAGGAAACCAGGGACATGTCTCTGCCCATTAATGAAATTAAAGGCTTTACTTTTCCTGGGAGAGTGTGATTTAAGGGCTAATCAGCACCATGGTCCTTGCACATTATCTAAGAAAGTAGAAATTACTGGCTACTGAATCTGTGCTTTGAAGCTCCAGGGGGAATCTCTGCAGGCCCTCTGATAACTTTTTATACCACGCTTGAATATTTCTCCCCATGTAATTGGGTTTGTTTGCTATATATATAAAAAGCAGCCACTGGCTAATCGTCTGATTCTTTCTGTACGTGTTTGAGTAGGACAGTTTACTTGTGCAGATTAAGCTTCTTGCGTTCAGTTTTTCTCTACTCCACTGGCAAGGATTCTAACTGCTCTATTTACTTTGCACAGTCCCATTAAATTATTCAATGGTGCTCATATTCGTATGTCTTTAGAACATTGGCTCCAAATGAGTCATATTCAAAAGAAAGGCTTTATTTTTAGGCCATTGAAATCAGAAACAGTATCACAGGGAAAATGATTCTAAAAGTAGATTTTAGTTCATTCATGTAGGGCACAAGAAATTCTTCTCCAAGTTCTGTAAGTTGATTGCTCTTCAATATCAAGGCAACCTTTTCTGTGGAATAAAAAAGCCATTTCTCACTTTCACTGAGGCCAAAGATGAGGGCAGGAAAAAGAACATGAAGGGTGATGATATCTGAATGTCCTCAATGTTTCTTTCCTTTGGAAATATCTACATGAAATTGCCAGTGTAACCTCTATCCCTCTTGAGGCAGGCACAAGAGCTCTGAATGAGAATCATATAAATATCCCATTTGTTCATATATATTATACTGGGGAATATCCATCACATTAATTCATGTGGGGAAGGAAAGTATTACATAAGTCTTATAGACACTATGGATAAAGAAATGAACTAGACAATATAATGAAATATGTGCATACATGCATGCATACACACAACCACCATGAATACAATGCCTGTTACAGAAATCTGGCAAATATTTTTTGGTGCTTGCTGTTGTGCCATGGTACATATTCTTGGTTTTATATGTGTTGCCCCCTGGTGTGAAAGGAATGAGCACGCACAAAGTTCTTCCATTTAGGTTCTCCCAATAGGTGGTCATCTTTACCAGCCAAAAGTAATTAGGTTATGCTGTCCACCTATGGAAATCCTTGGTCCATATGGTCAAATGAGTTTTCCCAGCCACGTACATTCTTTGTTCTCAAAACAAAATAAAATAAAAAGAACAACAACAACAACAAAACATCAGTGACAACATGCAGAGCCTTTCCCAATTTTAGCAAGGTAAGAGGGAAATTTTATAGTTTTTGTTTACCATCATAATGCTTTCATTACTTTCTGACAGGTATTTCTTTTTTCCCAAACACTTTACTTCAGGTCCCATTTACCAGCAATTGCCTTTCTCTTTTCCATTTAATTTTCTGATTCATATTTCTATTTTACAATCATGATGCTCAATATCAAAGAATGGTGTGTAAGAGTATCCCTGTTATCCTAGACTCAGTGACAGGAAATCAATTATTTTTGTCCTTTGACCTCTTGAAATCATCTTCACCCACCAGCCATAAGTATATTAGCAGTATACACAGTAAGGATCTGGTTGTAGGAAAGCTATAATACAATGAAAAATAACCAAGGGTTTGGATTGAGAAATACTAAATTTTTAGTCCCAAACTCAGTCCTATATTTAGGTTATATTATTGTGTCTAAGCATTTAATTTACCTGAATCCTAATTTTCATTTTCATAAAATATGCTAGTAGTACTTGAGGATGAATAAAATAATACTCATGTGGGAAACAAAGGCAGAAGGAAACATAGATAAAACTAAATGTCCCTCCAACCTATAGTCCATTGACAAATACTTGAAGCAGGCAGAGTATAACCCCCAGGAGGCTCCCGACTGTCTTTTTTTGTTGGTTTAAGATTTTATCTATTTGAGAGAGAGAACATGAGCAACAGGAGGGGCTGAGGATGAGGGACAAGCAGACACCCAATACACCATAGGGAGCCCAAACTGCAGGGCTAGATCCCAGGGGACTGTGACCTGAGCTGACGGCAGATGCTTAACTAACTGAGCCACTCAGGCACCCAGCTCCCAACTCTCTTAATGTTAATTCCTTGCTAGAGGGAAAAATGACCTTAGCTTGACAAAAGCCAGACCTCAGGTATCCTGTGAGTCTTCTTTAGCCTATGAAAATCCTTTTGGAACTTCCTTTTGTCTTTACTTCCTCCAACCCCAAAGTATATAATCAGTTATCTCTCACAATCCTGGGGCAGCAGCTCTTCCTGCCACAGGTCCTGTCCCCGTGCTTCAATAAAACCACCTTTTTGCCCCCAAGACCTCTCAAGAATTCTTTCTTGGCCGTTGGCTCAGGACCCTAAAAACACTACTCCAAAATCACATCAATATAAATAAAGCCACCTTTTAAACTGAAGAAGTTTTGTTTCAAATTTGAAGACTAAATTCTTATGTGCACATGGCTATTGCTAAATGGTGAGAAGTGGAGAAGTAGAAGGCAATCCATATGGATGGATCTTAAAGTGGCTGAAATGGGAAGAATTTTAGTCTAGGAGAGCACTGAACAAACAGCATGAGAAAAGTTAAGACTCATAGATTAAAAAGGCTTTGTTCAAATGTATAGGACATTAAACACTGACTGGACTTATTAAATAGATTACATATTATATACTTTAAGCAATTCACTGTACATCCAAAGGGCAGTTTTTCTATGAGAACAGGGGAGAGAAAGGGGGATGGGGAGGAGAAGGGAGGGACAGAGAATGCACTATCTATTACTCTTTCTTTCTAATGGCAAAGCCATTAAAGTAGGGAAACAATATGTTAACTCCCTGACATTCTCAGTTTATTTGCAAAATAGCTTTCCTAGGAGACCTTATTGAGAGGATATATTTATTATATTGTTGGGGCAAAAATTATTCAGCAGAAAATGTGGGTAGTATGGTCAATGATCAAACTACAGAGTGCATTCTTTTTATCCTTTATTTTTCTTTTCTGTGGTTTTCACTTTTCTCTCTTATTACCACCACTGATAGCAAAGTATTTGAAAGAGTATTAAAACTCTGCTAACATTTGAAGCTATAATGCTTTTGGAAATAGGTTTAAGCTGGTGAGTGATGAGGATTGTAATTTCTAATATCAATTGACACTTTCTCCTCCACCTTTCATCCATTCAAAGAGCTCTGGGCTCTAATCTGCTCTTAGCTATTGTTGAAGGCTGTCATTAAAAATAGTAGCTGAGACTCTTATAGCCTTCAGCTGGGTTTGGCCTTCACTGGGTAACAAGTGGAAACAGACCTATAGGCCCTAAGCAAGAAGCAGCACAGTTTAGGTTTTAGAAAACCATTTGAAAGTGACTCATGTTAGTTAAAGAGGATTCATCCTCTAAAAAAAGAACTGTTCATTGAAACATGGTAATTCAAAATAGTTAGGACACTGTTCTGAGTCTTGTGAAATTGTGTTTAAAAAGGGGACATGGATCCTTCATTCATAGGGAGAATAAAAAGATCAAATGCATTAAGAAATTAATCCCAATGATTTATTTCCCACTGTGGTGGTATTTTCTACAGAGAAGCATAGAATGTTAAGCTTTGACCTAATTGAGAATGATGGCAAATATCAGAGTGATCTTCCCTTGGGAAGTAAAGTGGACATCACATGAAAGAAAACGAACAGTGATAGTTCAGAAAAATACCTGTTAGAGGTAAAATGTGTTTCTGAAAGGTATGTTGAAATTTTAACTTTAGGTGGCTCAGAATATGACTTTATTTGGAAATAAAGTTGTTGCTGTAATTAGTTAAGATGAAGTAATCCTGGTGGACTGACCCCTAATGCAATATCACTGGTGTCTTTATGAGAAGATGGAAATATGGACACAGATATGCACAAAAGCAAAGCAACGTGAAGACACCTAGGGAGAAGATGACCATGTGAAGATGAAGGCAAAGACTAATTAGCTGCCATAAGCTATGGAACACATGATGTTACTAGAAGCCAGGAGAGGCAAGGAAGGATCCTTCATTGGAGGTTTCAAAAGGAGAATGGCCCTAGCAACATCTTGATTTCAGAATTCTAGGTTCCAAAACTATTAAAAAAAAATTAACACGTTTTAAGCTACACAGTTTGTGGCACATTATGGCGGTCTTAGGAAACCAAGGACACTTTATAGTACTACATTAGCTTTGTGATATTCAAGCTCCTGTGCTGGGTCCTGAGAATACTTAAAAGATAAAAGCAAAACAAAATTCCTGAGTTCATATAAAACAAACATCCTATTGCCAGAAATATATATTTTATATAAACATTTTCCCAAAGCATTCATTTGTGGTAAGTGATGAGGGAACAGAAGGCAAGCTGAGGACAAAGCAGAAGCTGACACCCCACAATCCCCTCCCCCCACCATGGGATATATGTGACATTCCTCCAGTACTCCTGGCTTCCCTAAAGCTAAGGAAAGGAAAAACAAATAGAGATCTTATAGATCTCTTATAGAGATCAAGAAAACTTATAGAGATCACAATCCTGCAAGACTTGAGTCTCCCTCAATTTAAAAAACCCTTAGCAATTTAAAGAACAAAGCATTTCTATTAATGGTCTAGCTTCCAGAAGGGAATGTAAATACAATTAAACGTCCTTATAACCTGCAGCCCATCCACAGATAACTTGAAGCCCACAGAGTGTAATGTTCCTCCAGGAAGCTCCCAACTGTCTTCATGTTAATGCCTTGCTAGAGGAGAAAAACAACCTTAACTTCACAATGGCAAGGCCTCCTTATCCTCAGAGTCTTCTTTAACATATGAAAATCCTTTTGAAAACCTCCCTTTCCTTACCTCCCCCAACCCCAAAGTATATAATCATCTACCCCACACAACCCCAGGGCAGCAGCTCTTTCTGCCCATGGATCCTGTCTCTGTGCTTTAATAAACTTCCATTGTGCACCAAAGATGACTCAAGAATTCTTTTCTTGGTCCTCCGCTCTGGACCTCACACCACCAAACCTCACTTACATTATAAAACCCCTTCAGTAAGTGCTAATACAGAATATTATTGAACACCCCCCCCCCACCCAAGGTCATATACTTGGAGACATAACCTAGTCCAAAAGAAATGGATGATTATACCTGAAGAAATGACTCTTTTTTTTTTGTTATTTTTAAGTAAGCTTTTTAGTTATTTTTAAGTAAGCTGATATAGAACTTGAACTTACAACCCTGAGACCTAGAGTCAGATGTTCTACCTAATGAGCAACCCAGGCACCCTGTGAAGAAGCAACTTAAATTGACACCCTAAGAGCCTCACTAGTCACTAGAGGCCTCATTCTTTTCATTATTGAGCCTTGTCAGAGTTGAATTACAAGAAAAGAAGTGAAATCCTGATATCTACATTTTCTCAATAAGTATTTGTGGAAAAAATTAGGAAGGGAAGAAGGAAAGAAGGGAAAGAAGGAAGCAAGAAGAGAGAGGTAAACTTCTAAGGCAATAAATGTGTGTGCCAAATTAAAAGAAAAAGGAAAGATATTTTCTTGTTGGCCCAGGAAAGATGCTGAATTTTATTTTACGTTTATACACACACACATGCATATTTTTATATCATAGATAGAAGGTTAAACACTTCCATTCCAACAAATGCTGATGATATAATAATTTTCAAATCTAGGGAGTTCTCTCACTGTAGCTTTCTAAGCACATATATATTGTACTGACTTTGTGGGATGAGCTACTTATTCATCAGAAAGAGGTTTTCTTTTTCATGTGAATGGTGTCAGAAATGTTCTCTTCATCAATGACCCAACTGTGTTTTGATATATTCTTTAAATTAGGCTGTTAGTGTTAATAGTCTAATAGTCCAGGGTGAGCTCCCAAGAACAAACTAATAAAATTGAGTTTTTGAAACTTACACAACAAAGAGAATTAGAACCTATTGACCAGTTTATTCCATTTGTATCTATTCAGTAATTCAGCAAACATTCTGAAGTGACTTCTTTGTATCAGTTTATTTTATTAGGCATATTTCAAGGTATTAAAGATATTGTAAGGACCTCTTTAGCCAGAGCACTTCCATCGGGGTTAAACAATAACCTTCTTGTTTAACCCTTAAACTGTCCCTGCCCTCCTTTCTCCCAGGGGGCTTACTTAAAAACAAGTCCTGGAAATCAGTCCCAGGTAACAAAGCCCAAATACAAGGGTGGGTCAGGCAAGGTGGAGACATCCAATCAGTGGGGGGGTGGGGGAGTGGGGTGCATACTGTCTCCCTAGTTACCAAGGAGTATGGGCCCCACCCTTTGGGAGCCTTTTGGGCACCAATTCTAACCAAGGTGATAGGCTAATTCAAATATCTACTAGGGTAAATTGTAATTCAATCAGTATGACCTAACATGACTGTGCAGCTTTCTCTGTGTTACAATTTCATTGGCCACCTGTGCATGGCTAGGCCCAACCACATGGCCTTTGCCCTTAAAAGCTAGTCTGTGAAGCAGAGAGAGGTCGCCCTCTCTCTAAGAGGCATGGCCCCGAATGTTGGGTTTGATTCTTGATGCTTGGTGTGAAATAAGCTTTACTTGACCTTCGCTTTGTATCAGTCTCACTCCTTTAATCATGGACCCATTATTGGGGGACCTTTCAATATAAAAATGGTAGAAGAGAGTAAAGATTGGAAACATGCACACAACATGGCTAATGATATAAAGATGCAGGAAGTACTGGAGGATCTTGGCAGAGACATGCTAACTACCTGGGAAACTTGGGAAAAACATCATATCAGGGTGGCATTTAAACTGGTCTGAAGAGTGAGTAGGTGTTGAACAAGTAAATAAATAAATAAATAAATGGATAAACTCATTGCATGAGAGGAAAAACCTTTCTAGGTTTGGGGCATATTTTTAGATCACTAATAAAATAGATTTTAATTCCTTGATAGAGATAATAATTCCACTGTAATGAACTTTACAGTGCATGAAAATTTTTCTATTTTGATATGGTTCTTAAAATGAATATCTATGGAGCAGTTATTTTCTACTCCAGGAAAGGAAGGTTTTATGTCCCTTCCACAACCCTTCAAAAGTAGATATCAAGTACCAACTATGTTTTCAGTTCTGGGCCTGATACTGTGAATGATTTCAGAATATGAGTGACAGCCTTTCAGAAACTTTTCTTTTTTAGAATATAATACTCTGAATGAAGCCATACGTATAATACTAGATACAGACAACATTATTTTATACATTCAGCCATTTAACAGTATGCATATGGTGACATTTTCTATATCTCAGAGTAAAATACTGGCTACTCATTAAAAGATGGCTAACTAAAAAAGGTCAGATTATTAAGTAAAAATTAGGAGTGAAAAAGGCAGTTCTTCTCTCAGAACTTTGAAATGTTGAAATGTTGAAAAACGTAGAAGTTCTTCTCAGAAGAGAACAACTTTAGGAAGTCAAATCAAGCTATAATGAACAAATATAGGAAAACTGTATAATTCCAAGAATTCATGAGACTGATACATTCTGTGCATCATTATAAATTTCTAGAGAACAACAATATAATTATAAATTATCTAACTTTCAAGACAACATATTTTAATCTGTATTCATATTTCCTATATTTTTTTGTTATTACTGTGTCTCATGATTAACAGAATTTTATATATAACCTTACATTGTGCTTGGCATTTCTAACATGTATGAGGTGTGGTAAGGTGTACTGCCATATATATTGGTATAATATACATTATACACAATATAGGAAATCGGCAATTTATAATTTAATTGATTTAATTTCTGCCCCTGAATCACCTAGTAGAATAAATATCTAAAACACAAAATAAAGATAATTGTTAGGTTTTATCGCAGACCGATTGAATGGAATAAAGGCACCAAGGCAAGCGAGCATTTGAGGACCGGCTTTATTGCAAGCACCCTTGGGCGAGATTCCGCGACTCTGGAGGAAAGAGAGTCGGGAAGTCGCGCGCGAAGCAAAGAGGTAGGCGTTTATATGGGATTCTGCTGGGGAAGTCCGAAGAGGAGGTACTGAGACCTTGTCGAGTTTTCCTAATAAGGGTCGAATTCAGCTGCGGGGCTCCTCATTGGTTCATCGGTGGGAGGAGAAAGGTTTTGGTCTCCCGTTTGAGTTTCTGTTTGCCGGGTCTGACGTGGTCGTCGCAGGAGGGTGATGGCGGGAACTGCGGCCATCTTAGGTGTCCGTCATTTTGAATGGTTCTCCCCTCTCTTGCCTGACCCCAACAATAATCTTAATATTTACTATTTTAATTGTACCACTACATATCCCTGGATTAATATAAAATATTAAACATATATTAATTATATATCTCTGGGTAAATATAAACTAGATCTCAGTTTTCCTGTTTTAACATGTAGAGTTGGAGTTGAAAATATACAATATAAGATTTTTTCTTTGTTACAGCTCTTAATTTGCCAATTTACAATACAACTTGGAAGATAACAGTGGCCATATCTTACACCTTTCAGTATAAGAGATAGAAGTATCTTAGGAGATAGAAGTATTCCATAATTGCTGATGGCAAGGCCACGGTAGTTCTGTTATATTAGACTTGAGGAGTTAATTATCTATTCCATAATTATCTACTGTATTCAGGACACAATAATGATGTTCCAACAGTGTGGAGGAAACACTATATGTCTTTTCTTTAAAGTATTCCACTTTATAAACACTTTGAACTTGTTCAGCAAAAACATCATATACATTAAAAATGAAAGTTGTACTATGCACTCTGGATGATAGAATATAATTAATGATTTAATATTTTTTCTATAAGCATGTGACTACAGATTTCCTAAATTTAGATATCACGTATTCATATCAATGAACCAAAAGTATTTCATATGAACTTGATACATAAGAAATGCTTAATAAGCTTGCATAATTAAGTAAATAAATGTATATGTTTATTGGCAAGTGCAGGTTATGTTAAGGAAGTAGTTATGGAGTTAGAGGGGAGAGAGAATATTCTGATAAATGCTTGTAAAAATGATTGCAAATGATTTAAATGTAGAAAAGTGAAGGAGTTTAGAATAATATTCAGGTCAACTTTCAGGTATTTAGACTCAGTACAAGATAGTCATTATCTGTGAGTCATGGTGGCAGTGATAAGAGAGAACCACCTCTGCCACCATGAACTAAAAAGCAGATGTTCCAGGGTGCTTGAGCCTGGAAGTGGGGCACAAGGACAGAGAATCACTCCAGGCATTCTCTCACTTGCACTTGGACCTAGCCAAAGGTAACCCATGGCTGAAGAGACAGTAGAGTTTAAAGAGAACAGTCTGGGGTGAGGTGCAGAGTGCGCAGGCTCTTCTCAACACCGAAAGTAGAGAAGAAAGGAGACAAAACCTCTAAGCACTCCCATGCCAAGCCCTACCTACTAAAGGGAAGATTAAGATTCCAAACTCAAAGCATTTGAATTATTTGTTTAATTGAATCTAATTAAAGTGAGAACAGAGACTAGACAATTAACAGAGTAACTCAAAGACCAAACCAAGCTCAGCAACAGACTAGATCGACTCAATGGCTTTTTCTCAGTTGTAATGGGGTGCACAAAAGAGCCTTACACTTGTATAGACATAATATTATTCATTCATTCTTTCCAATTCTTTTCCACATAATGCTTCTATTCAATCAAAATTATGCAATAATTTTTTTAAAAGATCTGAGGCCATTATCAACAGTAGGAACAGCCCAAATGTTGAAATTATCCAAGAAGAACTTTAAAATGATAATTATACAATAAGGGATCTTAAAAAAAATGTACACAGCATGAATGATAAAATGAGTAATTTCAGCTAAAAAATGTAAAATAAAAATGGGAAAAGAGGTGAAAAATAATTTTAATGGGCTTATCAGCAGAATGAACATAGCACATGAAAGAATTAGTAAATGTAAAGATTGAGCAGTGAATATTATCCACAAAGGAAAAAAGAAAACAGATATAATATCCATGAAAAACAAATAATTGACCTAAGATTTGTATAACTAAAAACCCAAAAGGAGGAAAGACAATGGGATGAAAAAAACACTAGAAGAAATTGTGGCTGAAAATTTTCCAAGCAAACAACACATACACACACACACACACACACACGTGGAAGAGAAAATCCTGAAAGTGTCCAGAGAAAAAGACATACATACATATATTCAGGAAACAAACAAAAAGTGACTGAGTTGTCACAAGAGGAAAAAAGACATAAGGGCAGAAGGCAAAGGAAAAGTATTTTGAAAGTGCCGAGAAAAAGAAGGAAGAGGAGGAAGAAGGGGAAAAGGTGGAGAATTTACATATCTGATTTCAAAACTTAAAATTGTTAAAATAAAATAAAATGGAGACCAGGCTTGAAAAAACCCAAGCTGACAAAACCAAGTAAGCCCTACAAGCAAAACCAAATCTAACATATTTCATGAACCTAAGTGAGACTTAACTTAGGTTAATTTCTTATAAATGTCTCTGATAATTATAAAAGAAACAAGTCATCTCCCTAAGATGGTGTAAGATAATTACTTTTAACCAATCTGCTGCCATCTAGAAACCCCCATTGTAACAACCAATCATTGTAAAGGTTAAACAACTTCCTCATTTTCATTTTATAAGCTATCCTGTAATATCATGCTCTGACCTTCATATCAATTTTGGATTTGAAGACTCCCAGTTTGCAAAGTGTTCTTTTATATACAACAAACTCTTACTAAATACTATTTTGCTGATCTGGTATTAATTTTTATGATTTCTGAATTTTTTTACACTCTAAAGACAGTGTGGTAATTGGCATAAAGGTAGATACAGAAGTCAGTGGAACAGAATTGTGAGACCAGAAGAAAGCACTCTATTTAGGGTTACTTGATTTTTGACTAAGGTTTCAAGACAATTTAATGGAAGACAAGTCTTTTCAACAAAAAATACCTGGCCAAATGTGTATCTACATGCAAAAAGATGAAATTAAACTTTACCTTACACTCTACATAAGTATTAATTCTAAATGGATCATTGCTCTAAATGAAGATATAATGATAAAATGTCTAAAATAAAATGTCTAAAAGGATACAAAAGAGAAAATCTTTAGGAACTTGGGTATGACAAGAGTTTACCAGTACAATTCCAAAAAAAAAATCAATAAAAGAATAAATTGATATAGGATTTTATCAGAAGATGCCATTAAGAAAAGAAAGACAAGCCACAAATTGGGAGAAATTATTTGCAAATCATATATCTGATAAAGGACTTGCATTCAGAATACATACATATTTTTTAAAGTCAGTATTAAGACAAAAAATTCAAATTAAAAAAATAGGCAAAGATTTGCTTAGGCATTTCAATAATGACATATAGGAATGTCTATTTGATCCTGTTAAAAGATATATAATACTTTCAGTAACATGGAAATGGAAATTAAAACAATAATGAGATACCACCTCACACCCAACTAGATATACTCAAAAATACAGACAAGAAGAAGAATTAGGGGGAATGGAGAGAAACTACTACCCACACATATTGATGGTTAAATGTTTAAATGGGAATACTAAATGTGGAACCTGGCATTCTTAAAAAATTAAACACTAACATATTATATGACCCAGCACTTCCACACCTGGACTCTGCCCAAGATAAATTAAATATATGCCCACGCTAAGATAATTACAGGAGTATTATGTATAATAGCTCCAAGTTAGAACCAATCCAATGTCAATCAAGTGATGAATATGTAAACAAAATATTTTATATTGATTAAATACAATATATCACTGAAAAGAACAAACTACTGACATATACTACAACAGGGATACACCTCAAAATCATTATGCTAAGTGAGAAATACCAGAGGGAGAAAACCACATATTACATCATTTTATTTTTATGAAATGAACAGAAAAAGCAAATTCATATATAGAGGGAAAGCAAATAGGTGGTTCTCTACAGCTAGAGATGGAGACAAGCATTAACTGCAAATGAGCACTAAAATTTTTTTTTATGTTATATCTGCCATGTTTATTGGAGTGGGGAGTGGCAGAATATGTGTTGGCTTTTGTCATTTTTTTCCTATATGCAATATGAAGCACTTGAAGTAAATGGCTTTTACCTCTAGAAATGGCACTCTATTTCTGAAGCATGATTCCCACATTTTTCAGGCTAAGGATTATTAGAATTGCATTTGTGTGATTCCTTGGCTTTCTACAACCTTCCAGATCTCTCTTTCCATGCTAAAAATCTTTTTAAAAGCATCCAATAGTATACTCACTACAACATATATCAGTATGAGGTCATTTGCATTTTTTCAAAAACATCTCATCTTATTTGTGAAGCAGATTTCTTTCAACATATCAAAGCATATACTCTAACTGAATCCATCTGAGCCCTTTTTAAAATCATCCTTCTAAGCAAAATACTTTCATTTAAAAAAAATGAACATTTCCTGTACCCAAGTCAACTTTTTGTGTTGAGCTGAAGCAATATAAAATATCAGCTCAAGTGGGAAATGTGGAGAGGAATTATAAGGAAAAGCTAGGAAGATTAAATGGGAAATGACTCTAAAGTCTGATGTGTGGCATTAATGATGTAGCTCACTATAGTTGAGAGGAGCAGTGAGTTCTTTGCCTTTTACATTTGGGAAACTAGTGATATCTTCTATGTGTAAGTTGTGAAAAATTTAAACACAGTCTCTAAATTTTACTATGAAAGCTACATTTTAACTACGTAAAAAGAAACATGTATAATTTTATTGCCAAGAAGAAAACTGCTATTCATCCTCATGATATCCAAGACCACCACTATCACTTCCAATTATTAGGCTCATGCTTTGACCGTGTTTACTTGAATGCTTAAACTCTTTGCTATTACTTTATGATTTTATGACAGATAATGACAATAGATTTTTTTTAAGTCTTGCATGTCCAATGAACAAAGAAAATCAGTCTGATTTCAAAGAGTTGGTGGTGTATATAGAGCATTTTTATGTAAGATTAGCAATAATCAAATGCTAAGTGATATGTACATTTTGTACAGATCTTAAACATGGTTTGAGGTGTTGAAGAAGTAAAACTTCCTTTGGGTTGGGATAATAAAAAACAAAAACAAAACAAAATATGGTAGAATGGAATTGAAGTAGTAGGACTTCCTTTGGGTTGGAATAGTAAAAACAAAACATGTAGTAGAATACCTAGGTAAGCAAAGAAGTATGGAATGGAGAGACATCTAGGTAGGGATATGTAAGGAATATAAAAATATCCCATGCAGTGATCAAATAGCACACTAATGGTAGTATTCTATACTACTACTTCTAACCCTCTCCTAAGGAGAGAGCGGTATTGAGGAGATAATTAGAATCACAAAGATGTGGGATGTGGGGGGAAGGAGATATGTTGGTTAAAGGGTACAAACCTTCAATTATAAGTTCTGGAAATCTATTGCACAGCATGTTGACTATAGTTAATAATAATGTACTGTATACTTAAAATTTCCTGAGAGAGTGGTTCTCAAGTATTCTCATATACACACAATAAAAGGTAACTGTGGGATGCCTGGGTGGCTCAGTTGGGACACGGGTGGCTCAGTTGGTTAAGTGGCTGCCTTCAGCTCAGGTCATGATCCCAGCGTCCTGGGATCGAGTTCCACATCGGGCTCCTTGCTCGGCAGGGAGCCTGCTTCTCTCTCTGCCTCTGCCTGCCACTCTGTCTGCCTGTGCTTGCTCTCTCTCTCTCTCCCTCTCTCTCTGACAAATAAATAAAATTAAAAAAAAAAGAAAGAAAAGAAAAGATAACTGTGAAGTGACAGGTATTGCTTGATTCTGGTAATGATTTCTCAATGTATACAGTAAAATATCATACTGTATACCTTAGATATATATAGTTTTTGTCAATTATACTTCAATAAGTCTGGGGGGGGAGAATCACAAGAAAACATTAAAAAAATCATTGGGAATGTTTTCACACAGTTAATTTAACTACAATCAATAAATAACTGGCAGCTTGTTATAAATTTCTAAATAAGCTAATTTTATTTTGAAAATATTTTACAAACAAGAAACAACCTGGATCTTTGAGGACATCCCCATTATTTAAATTCTAGTAATGTCAGCAGTAGTTATCACAGGAAATGTAGCAGATGGAAATCTTATGTTAACAAGTTCTATCACTTAAAGTCCAGGAATTTCATTGGTCTTTCATTTTCTTCATCTTTCAAATGAGAATCATAATCTGAATTACAATTACATCGTGAATGTTGTATGTTGTAGGGGAATAAGCATAAACGTTTTTCTTCTACCCATCTTGGGTTCTTTTCCCGGGGTCCTATACATTAAACTGCAAAAAGGCAGATTAATAAGGGGAAAAAAAAGTTAACATGCATGTCATCATGCACAAATATATATGGGAGCACTCAGTGATGAGTAACCCAAAGAGATTCTTGGAGTTGGGCTTATATACCATGTTAGGGTAAACAAAAGGAAAGAGGTTTGGGGGTTCTGGACTGAGGATGAAGTTATGGGATGAAGACAAAGAATAGTATGGACAGCTGTGGTTGTGGTTCTTTAATATGGTTTGTTACACGGAGTTAAGTCATTGCCTTTTCCATAAGTGAGTGTTATGAAGAGACCTCCTCTTCTAGGAAAGGGACAGATAATTCTACAAATAGAAATTTCCTTTATAAATTGAAAACTCATATCCTGTTCTTAAGAGTTTTTCTTGGCTTTGCAGATTCTCAATGGCCATTAGCTCAAAATAATACTTATGCCAAAGAAGCATATTTTGAGGTGGTATATTCTGGTACCCTTCATTATATTAGAACTCTTCATGAAGGCCTGGTGAATATTTGGGGATTTTAATTCATTTTGCATATCTCATCCTCCCTGGGGAACAGAAATTTGTGGCTTGAAAACATATCTTTCTCTCTGGTCTGGACACTTCTGAATTTTGAATAAAAAAGAGAAAAAAAAGCAGCTAATATATATGTGCATTAAACATGCATAGCCATCCCTAAAAAAACCAATCTAGTTTCTTTAATACCTCTTTCCTACCTTTTTCCCTATTCCTTTTTCCCTTTCATCTCGTCCTCCATCTTATCAGATGGAGATCGTCCTCCATCTTATCAGAAAAATTTTAAATATCAGAAAATTTCAGACTTCCCTCATTTAGACAGTGTGTTAATTTAGACATGGGGTGAACTGGATTTATCTTGAATATAGGCATTTTGCAAAAATGTTTGTGAAGTGGAATATTTGTCTACTTACAAGAATAAACACTTCTTGAAAACTCTAGAAATAGCTATTTCAATACCAAAAATATACAGTGGAAATAGCACAAATGGTGCTTTCTTATGCTTACTAACAATCATTTTTCATTCTTTTTTATGTGAAAGCTAGGCTAACATTATCTAGCATTAACTACGTTATGAAACTGAGACCAGAGAACCTATTCCATAATTTACTGATTACATGATCCAAGGGAAGTCACAACTGGCAATTTTCATCTCCCCAATGAGCCAGCTAGACTTGACTATATTTTATCTTTCCTTTATATCCTATAATACACATACCATAACATAGAAGATGCTTATGATTGCATGAAATTTAAATATTCATGATTATATGACTGTATTAAATGATTGTATCAAACTTTAAAATTCTATGATTAGGAAACACTTTTTTTAACAAAAAAATTACTAATTTTATTTTTATTTGCCTACTTTCTGCCTCAATTGTTCTATCTTCTTTAAAACTATTTTTCCTATGCTACTAAATTATATGAAATTTCTAAGAATGCATATACTCATTTGATTGTTGTATTGGTTAATAAGAGTTTCTCCCTTTAGTGACTTCCTTAGACAGAGTGCACATGTATTCCAAGAAGAATTTGCTTTTCAGAGACCAAGTAATACGCAGATCCGTTTGCTTTCTCAGCTCTGCCAAGCTGAGAGTCAGGGAAAATGGCTTAGAACTCCGTACATAAAGGTGAAAATGAGAGAACACAACTATCCAGGCCTGAAGGAAGAAATCTGCCAGTCCTCTTTGGATTCTTCTTTAGGTCAACTTAATCTTAACCTCTTCAAATTCTTTATCATTCTGCTTTGGTGCTACTTTGACCAATCAGAATATAGCCATCTGTTTCACTATTCTTTTGCCAATTTTTAAATCCTGTCCTGTTCTGATATTGGTCAAGATATTTGCCTATCTGTGAAGCTGTAAAAATCCCATCATTATCAAGTGAACAATATATTTTAGGCGCTTTCATATACCTCATAGAGCAACTACTCTCTCTGCAGAGATGGAGCTGGAAGTAATGGACTTTGTTATGGACTCTGAGTTGAGAGCACTGGGTTTTCAGCTTATTCACAGCATGTGATATGAGATAAGAGATACTGTTGGGGGTTTTTGTTTTGTTTTTTATTTTTCATTTTGAAATTTTAGACTCAAAGAAGAATTGCAATAATCATATATAGTTTCACCATATACTTTTCAACTAGTCTCTCCTAATGTTACCATAAGCATTGTACAAAGGTAACCCCCTCCCCTCCCAAAATAATACTGGTACAATACTATCAATTTACTATAGACTTTATTCACATTTTACCTTTTTTTCTACTGATGGATCAAATCAAAGCCAGGAACTCAAATCATATTCAGTTGCTAGGACTTCATAATGTCCTCCCATCTGTGACAGTTTCTCCATTTTTCCTTTTTACTTGTTTGTTTGTTTATTGTGACTTTGACATTTTTAAAAATTTTTTTTTTAATTTTTTAAAATTATAAACATATTTTTATCCCCAGGGGTACATGTCTGTGAATCGCCAGGTTTACACACTTCACAGCACTAACCATAGCACATACCCTCCCCAATGTCCATTACCCCACCCCCCTTTCCCAACCCCCTCCCCCCAGCAACCCTCAGTTTGTTTTGTGAGATTAAGAGTCACTTATGGTTTGTCTCCCTCCCAATCCCATC